>JAKSZP010016148.1:0-87833 GCA_022478985.1 Massospora cicadina | reverse complement strand
ATACTAAGGACAGGCCTGCAGAAGCCCATCCTCAAACCTGAGTACCATGCCTCGTCATTGACAGATATTGTGTACCACTGTTCCCATGACGCTTCACATCAGCAGCAAAGTCTGGGACCAGGAAAGGGCCGAGAACAACGCCAACGTCACACTGAGCTCACTGGTTGAGCTCTTAGTTCCAATCTGATCCACTTATAATTTAAAATAAAATTAACATTTTCTTCCAAGCAAGTTTTCTTTATTTGATTTCCGTTTTTCCTCATAGAAGACGCAGCTGCCCTTCAGGGCCATGACATCCTCCCCTAAATAGTGCCCTGCTATTTGGAAAAAGCTTTTTCTCAGTTAAGCTCTTTTGAGCACTGTCCAAAACATTGTTTGCAAAGATTCACCATCCCACTAGATCACCATACACGCCATGCGTAAGCCTGATGTCATTCTGCAAATGCAATATGGATCCAGGATGGCGATTTACTCAATTCTGATCTTCCTGAGTTTGATGTTTTTTAAATCAGGGCCAATTTTGGATCAAACGCCATCTGATCCAAGGCAATGTATTGATCAGGTGCTTCCTGATTCATTACAGCCGTTGTATGTTTTAATAATAGTATTCTTCCTGTAGATTTTGATGCTTCTGAGAAGCAGATGTATGTTTTTTGTGACACTGTTGTCTGCATTACGGTTGGCGGAGTTATGGATTGCTCAGGTGGTTGGGGCCACGGCTTTATTCCTTGAGGAGGGTAAGATGGATTTGACAGCAACTTCCCCTTCTTTACCAGCTGTGTCCTTCAGGATCACTAAAAAAGATGATTATCTTATATCATATTAATGATTAAAGTCCAGTTGAGATCCCATAGGGTATCTATTGAGCTTCTCTTTGATAAGGTGCAGCCAGGAGTTTCATGTGCTTGAAGGTCACGCAGGATTTGGCTTTAGATCTTGACGGTGGTTCCTCAGTATTAAGCACATTGGCAGCATCTATATATAGTTATCCAGTGAGATAGCTAATGTCATTCTCAGTGCATTCCTTTGGCTTCTGTGATTAATTTACCGCAGTTCCAGGATTGTTTTTACCCATCATTCATGTTTTTGTTTGGTGGCGGCGTCAGAAGGTTAGTTTTGATCTGAAGCTAACCTATTGTCTTCTGCAAATCTGAATGTCATGGTGAATTTCCACTCGTTGACACCTTTCTCCTATGGATGTGGTAGTTTCAATAGCTTCAGGTCCCTTCTTCATAAAGTTACTGACTTTTGTTATTTGGACTGTTGCAGTACAAGGATATATTTTATATAGAGAAGACCAATCGTTTTCCTTATCACTTTGAGTATTACATGGCTTTTCATTTTATTTTGATGTGATCAATATCAATTGTCTACTATATCCCTATACAAAGTAAGATGATAAAGCCCTGAAGGTATGGCTAGATGACATGCTCTAGAAGGGGTTTGGGTTTAAGAAAATTTTCCATTGCGTCCCCATTTTTTCTTCTTAAAATGATAACATTATGGTGCGCCTGTGCATAGACTATAGCCATTAACAAAAGCGCCATAAACAATCACTATCCACTCCCCCTTGAGCAAACCATCAACCAAGAAATTGCAAAATTCCAGGTGTTTTCCATGCTCAACCTGGTAAACGCCTTCAATCAAATCTGAGTAGCGGAAGGTCAGGGATGGTTGACTGCCACTTGTACCTGGCGGTGTTTTTTCAATTCCGCATGATGCCCTTTGGTTTTAAAAAGCGCCCACTATCTTTCAGCGCATGATTGATGACGTACTATGCAATATTCGCATAACTTGCATGGTGGGGTAAATTGACAATGTCCTGATTACTCCTTTACACATGAACAGCATGAGAGGGACCTGGAGGCGGTATTGGCGGTGCTGAAGAAGGCTGATCTTTGTAAAGCCCTCAAAGTGCAAGTTTTTTAGGGAAGAAGTTACCTTATTGGGTAATCTTGTCCTGAAGACATTCACATTATCCCATCAACAAACTTATGGAGATTCTTTCCTGGCCCACTTCTATCAGCCAGAAGCAGCTGCGTAGTCTCCAGGGGAGAATTAATTTGTAAAAATCCTACACTTTTCCAGTTGATTGCGCCTCTTCATCTCCTTACAGGGAAGAATGCTATCTTTAAATGTACAGCAGATTTCAACATGTATATAAGGAATTTAGGAGATATTTGTGGTTCCGCTGATCCTCAAGAATGTCAAATCATCTTAGCCTTTCATAGTTGCTTGTGATGCCTCATCATCCGCAGTGGGGCAGTTCTGATTCAAAAACATGATGGGGTAATTCATCTTATCGCCTATTTATCGCTCATGTTTACTACCACAGGACAACTCTGGGGCATATACAACACTGGAGCTCACTGTTGTGTCATGGTCCCTTACTCACTGGCGGTACCTTCTTCAAAGCACATAGCATGAAGTGGTGGTCAAGTTGACCACCAGGCCCTGATGTACTTTCACAAACATCAGAAAATGGCGCATCGTCAGGCTCAGCCATTTTGGGACCTGTGCTGCTGTAGTTTTATTATAAGATCACAAAAAGAGCACTAAACATTTTTCCTTGATCTGATGAGTTGTAACTCTTACCTGAGTCCGTCTGAGGAGGAAATACTGGAGTTACTAATGGTGATTTCTCCCACCCAGATTCACTATTGCCCCTCTTTCAATTTTTAGGGCGGACTAGGCATGATATGCATTATTGGTATTTTAGGTACTGACAGGTCAGACTGCCTGCTTATAGGGGCTAGAGTTGCTTGATCAGTTGAGTTTTTTGTCAGAATAATACCTTAATATGCTAGTAGAGGAGCGGATTTATATCAGAGCTAAGTTTGGGTTCCCCTACATCTCCAAGATGATATAACCTCTACGCAAACTTTTCCCATAAGTGGGCCACCCAAGTAAACAAATGTCTAGATTGACCAAATGGACGTACACTGACCAGGTATTTCCAAGGATCTTTCAGTTTGAATTGCCAATTGCATGCCATACGCATGCATAAAGTCTTACAGATTAGGTAGTAATAGTCCTCTCCAGACTCTGCAGAAGTCATAAGGTCAGTGAAACTTGGTATCCATTGACTTTATTGTTGAGCTCCATAGCTTCAATGGTTCTATGCCAATTATGGTGGTTATGGACCGCTTTACGAAATTTCCAATTTTTATTCCTTGTTTGGAAGCCGTTACCTCTATGGAGATAGCACAGCTCTTTGTTTGTCATTGTTTCTCTATGTAGAGCTTACCCCAGGAGGTAGTAAGTGATTAGGGCCTCAGTTTACCGCCTGCTTAGGTATGCATTGTTGAACCAGTTGAAAATTAAGCCATGTAATTCTATGGCATACCACCCTCAATTATATGTTCCAAACTGAGAGTGTCAATAAAATTCTCAAGTAGTACTTTAGTTGTTAAAACTCTGCCGCACAGGATACATGGGCCCTGGCCTTCCCCTAGAGCAGTTTACATACAACATCGCCACCCATTTGTCAACTGGGGTTTCCCTATACAGAGCCACCCTGGGGTACAGCCTCTTTTTCCTTGTAATTTATTTATTCAATGAGGCACCTGCCATCGCAGAACATCTTCAGCAGATCTAGGATACTTAATTTCTGGTTTGGAAACATCCAAAAAAGTAATAAGTGGTTATAAGCTGTTGGCAGATTGTAAACGCCTCCCCACCCATGAGATAAAGCGGGTTCATTGGTCAAGATTGATAATAGCCACCTGCATATAAGGGGTTCCATCATGTAAGTCTGTGATCATTCGCTTGGGTCCTCACATGGTCAAGGAGGATTTTGGCAATAGGCCTTTCAATTGACTCTCCCGAATATTGGAAGCAACATCCCATTTTACATGCTTCCCAGTTGTTAATTTTTAAAGGCATGCAACCCACTGAAACTGAACCTGTCTTGGTTGAAGAATTTACAGAGGTGGAGGTGGATGCCATTCTTTCAGCACACTAATCATGGCGCTTGGTGCAGTACATAGTGTCTTAGAAGAGAAAAACTTCATATGAGAACATCTGGGTTAGTACACATGAATGTGCAATTGCCACGAGTTGGTAGAGTCCTTCCACGTTGCACACCTGGATGCTCAACGTCCTACCAAGAAGGTTGCCTCCATCTTGGCAATCAAGATTTGAAAGGCACAAAAATTGTTGCACTTTCCTAAGTTCCCAAAGGGGGTGCTCCTATAACATAAAAACGGAAGGGTAATGTAAGTTTTAGAGAGCAGCCCCTTTTCATAATTTGAACTATCTAAATTTAGCCTTAAGAAGAGTAGAAAGCCAGCGGCCATCCTTCTTGTCACCAAGGGCGACTTAGCCCATGTTGTAGATGAGAGGTGGATAATGGCATATCCCCTAAAAATCGCGCCTTTCCCCTATGCCAACCACCCATGAATTGTTACAGTAAATCTGGGTTGTGTGTTGAGAAATGACCGTGGCCAGGGAAATCACCAGCAGAAGGTTGATAGTGATACTCCACTGCAAGAGGTTGTCTCCACCAGTTTGAGTTCATAGTTAATATAATATTGATAATGGAAAATAAATCAATTAAGTCAATTTCAAGCTTAGAAACCCCCAACTGCCATTCTTCTCCATTGACAGAAATCATGAGTCTGTCCTTAACAGGTACAGGCGTAATGAACCCCTTCCTTATTCAATGATACCAACCATTAGTGGCTTGGCCATGAATGCACTTAGTCATTTGCTGATAAAGTGTTGTGATATGCCAAACAAAATCATGCTGGGAGGTAAAGTTTGTTGGCAAAGTTTGCGCCTAATTCAGCTGTCCAGGATGAGACCAATTTTACATTAATAAAGATTTTTAAAATGTTGATCCGCCATAGCTGGATTGAAAATTATCACTTACAGCAGATGCATCTGTCCCACTCCTATGTTAGTGAGTTTATAAAGCAGCAGACACCACCTGGTTCCGCTGTCACTCCATCTTTTCCCTTTCCGCTATTTTAGATGAATAAAAAAACCCTTAAAAACAATTTTCTTTTGTGTGTTTAATAAGTTCACTGAACATTTAGTGAAAATTATTAGAAATATTGTAGTCCCAGGCTGGTGTTTGCGGTTGCCCTAGTTTCTTTTCATACCACATTATGGATGACTGTACCTAAGGTATTCTGGTTGGTCTGAGTGTTCATTTATGATGAGTTCCAATCCAGTCTTATTTTTATCTGTATTCGCCATGAAAGTTTACTCCAGCGAATACAACTACCAACTTAGGAGAAAGTTTTCCTGGCATTAATCTTTGTCACTTTGATAATTTTGGTACTATTCGATTACCATTAAGTCACCATAAACATATACAATTGGAAGTCAGCTTTATGTTGAACAATTTATATTAAACAGATGCTGAGTAAATAGCAGTATGACAAATGAGTTTTATTAGAAGCTCATGTATCTGGGAAAGCTCAATGCGGTGGGGAATGGTTTTCACAGGTTTACAGAAACCCAGTGGGTTAGTATTTTTCCATGTTTAAAGACTGACTCCATAACGAGCTCTTTCATATATGAAGTTCTTATAAGACTTTGAAGTGATAAATGATATCAGGATATAACTTTGTTCATAAAATTGGTTAAAATTTCTAATTATTTGAAAATCATCTGCATGTATGCACTAAAGGGGCAGTTGCTCAATCGGCTCCAAGGAGTTAATGCATGCAGAAGATGAAAGAAGCCCACAATGACGAGGGTGTTTTTGGAGCACAAGCCACTTGGTTGAGACTTTTTGTATAGCACTTGTAATTGAAGGCCTACAACAAAATCAATAGCTACATAGCCATATGCCATGCATGTCAAGTCTTCACTAAGTCACCAGAAGCCCAGAAACCCCTGAATCCTAAAAACACCAGGACAAATTGAGATATGGGGCCTTGACTTCATGGGACCCCTAAGAGTCGCTAGTGATGGGTGAGGGATATCTTAATAGCTACTAACTATTTCAGCTGTTATCCTGTTGCCAAGGTAGTTCAACGGGCTGATGTGGTCACCACAGTTCTGATACTGTATAAGGAGATATTTACTATCTATGGACTTCCCCACATTAATTTGAACGACTGGGGATTCCATTCAATAGTAAGTTGATTGAGGAAAGGCTTGCAGGTATACACCTAGTATTTCATGACAACAGCATAAATTCCTCACTGTAACAGTTTGCCCAAAAAGGTTGAGTCAAATATCAATTTCACCCTGGCATGGAGTGCCAATGACAACCATACAAATGGTTCAAACGCTTACCACCATTATCTGGGCATAACAACTAAGAACTACAGCACTACCAAGTATATGATGCACAAGTTATTGTTTGGACTAAAACTCCAACCAATCTGCTGTCTAAGCAAAACAACGGCCCGCTTCCTTCAACTCACTGACTTATGCAATCTGAACCTGATAATGGGTACAGAGCCATGTACACTAAATGAAGACCAACTATGGTAGCCATCCCAAAACCCTCAAAGTCTTTACTTTGGGTACTTTGTCCTCTTTAATAGAATGAACTTAAAAATCTTTATTCAAGAAGAATCATCATCACTTTAAAGGGCCATATAGAGTTCTGAAAGTACTCCCTTATGTGAACTAAAACTTAGAGACCCTCATTGGAATGCCATATTAGTCTACCATAATCAACAACCATCTCAAATATACCTCTAGAAAAGATAGGGGAGTGTCAAATGGTTAGAAACTTAAAGATATTAGTGAAATCATATTGCTAATCAAAAAATTCATTTTTGTTCTGAGTTATACCATTGATATATAATATTTTTAAATTTTATTTGAGGTACGCTGACCAGGAGATAAATAGTACTGAAATAACAAAACAAAACAAAAGAACCCAATTGAAAGAACAAAATTGGAAGACAAAACAGAAACTTCCAACCAGGAGGGGGGCGGAAACTGCAAACCCACAATGACAGAGGGTGAGGGGGGTTGGCGGGTTTTTTGTAGACATATCCGCCATGACAATGTCATTTTGGTTAAAGAAAAGGACCAAAGCGGATAGCTAGGGCGTTGGGTATCAGCATAGTGTGGGTGGATGGCGGTGTAGTAAGAATTTTACACCTCTTCATCAATATTAGCGCAGTAGACTGCTCAAACAAACTCTGCTAAGTGTTGCTCAGCTTGAATGCGGGCATTGAGGAGCTGTGCAAAAACAGAGATACTTTGGTGGGTAATTTTAGCAGATGAGTTAAATTCCGCTAGTTTAACAATGTGCATTACAGCTGCTTTGGCATCGTCAAACAATTTTTAGATACAGCTGCAGGCTGATTTGGGGAAATCAGGGGGGAAGTAGAGTGTGGGCAGCCCAAGTTGGTATTGAGCCACTGATTGGGCCATTGCTTTGAATAGGTTTGGGCAATGGGGGAGGCCACCACTGCTAAGGCGAGCTGGTGATCACTTTGGTAGGGGGCGGCATTGGGTTTAGGAGTGAAGCGTTTGGAGGATGGGGTATCATCAAGATCAGAAATTTAAAATTTGGCCTGACCATAATCAAATTGGCTGAGAGTTGACCAGAGTCCTCACTCATGATAACGTTACCTGATTCATCAATTTTGGCCAACAGGTCCCATGTATTTTAGTTTACAAGAATTATGGATGAATTTGGGTGTGTAGGAGTCAAATTGGATGCTTGGGTATGATGGGTTATCCAAGCCTTACTCTGATTGGCAGGGTATAGTTAGGTGGGCTAATGTGGGTAGTTGATTTGTTGGGGGCTAATTTTCCACTCTGGCCCATCAAAAGGGATTGTTGAGTGGGGAGGGGGCAGTAAACTGCCCCATTCAGAACCCGCTGAATAAGGCTCCAAAGCTGTATCAGGGAAGTGGCTTAGGGGCAGGATTTTTGCACGGTCAAGAACAAAGCAGAGAGGACAAATTTGGCAACCATTATCAACACAAGCCCAAAAGAAATGCTCAGGCACTGCTGCAATATGAGCACCAGGTAGGATCTGGTGAGCTATGGCAGGATGGTGTGTTATTATGGTAGCAGTTGTGTGAGGGGTGGCAAGGTGCTCCACTCCAGAGGAAACAGCGAAAATGAGGTTGGGCTGATGCCATAAGCCATAAGCCCCACCATCAGCTGATCATACAAAAGTTGGGGGAAGATGGGAAGGGAGGGATGCAAATGACACCACCAGTGTGGTGCCAGACGGGAGGCAAGTATGGGTAGTAGGGATAGGAGTGTTTTTGTAAATAAGTGGAGTCAAAGCTGCTGCTGCAGCATCCTCCTCCATATGGAAGCCTATATCAAAATAGCCCTTAAAAGGGCGGAAATTAATAAAACCTGATGGTGCAAAGGCAGTGGTGGCAAGCTCAACAATTGCTTTGTCAGCATACAGGAATAACCAAATGTAGTCAACACGGAGGCAAAAGTGAATGTTGGATCAAGGAAGGGCAAGAGGGTGGGGGTGAGATGGGTGGATGCACGCTAGGTGGAGCGCTAAGTCCTGTGGGGGGACAGATTGGCCAGAGGAGTTTGGCAAGCTATTCAAGCCCGTTTGAATGCATTTCCCTGCAGGGTGGAAAATGCTAGGGGGTGGAGCACCACTGCCCCACACAAGGGCAGCAGGCGGTGGATCTGTTAACATCAAGCGGGAAGCAGATGTGGCTAGATGGAGGTGAACATAATAAACTTTTTGTTTTTACCTTTACTTAAATTAATTATAAGTTACTCCTGGTGGAAAGAAAATTCTCCATTGATATATAATATTTTAGTCTCAGAAACTGCTAAAAACAGACAATAGACTCCTCACTAATTTCTAAATATAGTAACAGATTATAGAGTTTAAGTATTCTTAGAATTTATCTTTTTCAAAATTATAAAGCTATATCTCTGGGCGTTTACTTTGATTAAACACTCAGGATGAATGATGATGACCTCCAGACCAAAAAACTGGATTCCTGATAACTACTATGCCATTATAGCAACAATTTATAATATCTAGAGGATTCTGTTGCCTCCACAACATTTAATATGTGACTATTAGCTGGGAATCTTTTGAAACAGGTTAATGTTTTAGCTCTACCATTGCTTTTCATATATACAACTACATAATTTACTTATTTTTGGTTGCGTTATAATTTACCAGATTTTGGTAATCTATTTAATAGCTTATATATTGGATATAGTGTCATGAAGGTAGAAACATCATAAATTAAACTTTTTTATGTAGACAGGTTTCACTGAAATTTTTTTATGATCTGTTATTCTATTTTTCCTTTATGCTCTTTTCTTTTTATTTTATAATCTATTATATTAAAAATCTGATAATTACCACATTTAAGTATAGTTTTATTTTATAATCTCCCTTCTTTTTAATATCTTTGATTCTTAGTTTTATTCTTTCTTCCCCTATTTCAATATCTGAGCATATTGTAAGACTGCCCAACAACGCCAATTTCTAAAATTTAAAAATTGTAATATATATGTTGTTAATAACACCTCCACTCATGATAAAACTCAAGTTCTAATTTCATCAAAACAATATTGTGATTTTTCTAAAGCCAACAATAGAATCATTGAGTACCTTCCCCACAGAACAAGTGACCTCCATCTATTTTATGAGAACCTGCACTAAGCAAAACTTGGATAATTTTACTCATGGCCCAATCAACAAGAGGTTGAACTACAGCGCCTGGGAGATGACTATGGTATGAGCTTTAAGCCATAAGTACGAACAGTGGTCAGTTTCTTTACTGACCCAGCACACAAATGGCATTGTGCCAAATTACCTTTTAAGCCTTGATTAGATGGAGAACTCATGCAAAAAAGAAATGTCAAATATTCACTACATAACTACAAAAAAATTCTAACTACATTGCAATATTTCAGCAGCATTAGCAAAAAATAAACATATTTGAGCACTGATGGGACTCCAAAATAAACCCACATATTGATATGCGAGAAAGTATATAAGCAACTCCTCAACTGGTGTTGTGAAGCTACTGGAATCTCAGTTTTATCAAAAGTGTGATGTTGTTAACATCATATATATCTCAATTTTTTTAAATTGCAGAAGTTGGACTTTGGTGGAGCAGTCATAGGATACACTTGTATTGGAATAAAGCAGTTGGGATAAAACTAGGAATTAAAGCTTTAAAAATTAAGGTAGACTATAAAACCTAACCTAATTAAATAAAAGGATAAGGTTTTATAACTTACCATTTAGATATGGAAAAAAGAATTTTGAAAATGGGACAATAAAGTAACAGATCAGATATGAATTTTTGTAAAGCCTATATAATAGATACAGATTAATCCATATTGTTTCTTTAATTTGGATCTCCCTGTATTCATTTTTATACAGATAAAATTTGGGCTGATTTCCATTGATAATAGATTTTTATGGGATGTTTTATTTTTTTAGTACTAGATGGTCCCAAGAGATGTTTTATTTTAAATTTTAAATTTTAAATTTAAATTTATTGTGGGGAAGGCTGACCATGGGACGGACACTTCCAAATATGACTCAGATGAGACAAAACTTAGTACCAGGGGAGGCACCCCAGAGAAGCGATGCTATCTCTTGTTGCCAGCGGGAACGCCACTTATGGGAAGGGGGAGGGAACGTGTGTAGGGGACGTAGCCACTATTGAGCACGTGTGGAGGAAGGGGTCTGATTTGATGAACCAGACTGGGAACCAGGAGGAGACCAGCTGTCAGCAACGCGGTGGGAGATATCCAAACATCCACGCTTGAAAGTGATCCACCAAATGAGACCAAAATCTGTGGACGCTTCAGGGAGGGTGGGGATGGATCCAACGATGGCATCCAAGACAATCATGTGGATAGTCCACATGGCGATTGCAACCACCAGAGCACGGAGGGAGGGTGGGAGGGGTAGGCCATTGATGAAGCAAACATATCTCTTGACAGACTGAAGGGATGTGTTTGATCCTGGCCTAACAGACGTTGGACTTCGCGCCATATTACTTTAGAGGTGGGGCACTTCTCCAGGCGGTGAAACAGCGTTCCATACTGGCCACACACGACACAGGATGAGTGTAAAGCATTAGAGCGCTCAGCTGTACGATACACCCGCCTCAGAAGGGATGTTTTATTTTTAAACTGATAATTTTTATAATGCAATGCTTTAGAGAATTGTAAAGAATCTTGAATTTAGGCTAGGTTTTTAGGCTAAAAATTAAGCAGTTCATTTTATAAAAGTTAATGCCAGATTTCCCACAATAAAAATATGAAAACACTTGAGTTTATTGACATATAATATCTTTCATATAATAGATTTGCTCTTGGAAGGCATCATGGGCAGTAATTTGAATTACTAAGTTGAAAATTTTAAACTTTCAAAATAATAGGGTTGGTTAATACCTAAATCCAAATAGGACCTTGTAAGGGATTTGTTGAGTAGTGTTATGTATTATGGTGTGATAGGCTCATATAAATGGTTATTTAATAGGGGTAAAATTTTTGTTGCGTTGATAAAACTACTTGTTCTTGACTAATTTTGGTGCTCTGATTTCAATCTGAAGTTAGTTTTTCTCTGAAAGCTACAGTTTTTTTTGCAATTTATTTTTTAAAAATTTCACCTTAATGTAAAATTTTCAAGTTTTATCATCACTTATCTCAACTTACAAATAAAGAAATTACCTTAATCACCTTCATTGTAATTTAAGTCATTTAAACACAAAAAACATGCAATAGCTTACAAATATGCATACAGTTCTTGAAATGCAAAGGAATAAAAGCACTTATTTTGAGCATCATATGACATAAACCACTATTAAATATAAGCATATGATATTTTTAACTAAAGCATTGATATGGATATACATATGGAAGATGTTAATTAATTAATGCAGCAATTTGATATAGAGTGCATGCAAGACTCATTCAGGCAATAATATGTGCTTGTAGCTCTTGCATTTGTGGACTTGCTCAGAAGAGTCTCAATTGATGCTCCAGCAGTAGTATGCCATCATATGATTGTCCATGTCCATGATAACGCTCTTCTATTGTATTTTAATCTTGATAAAAGCGTTCCCCCTGCTCATCATTAACATCCTTAAGGTTTTTGGAAATTGATCAAAAATGGCTATTCAAAGATTGTATCATAATACTCTTACTGCATCCAAGATTGCAAAATGCCTTTAGCATCCTTTGGACCTGAAAAACATAATTTTCTTCCTTCTTGCTACCAAGGAAGTTGTTAATGATTTCTACAAAAACATTCATGTTGTTCTCTTCTTTTGATCCATCTTCTTGAAAAAATTTCTTATCACATATAAATTTATCAAATGTGAGGACCATCGAACACACCTGCTTTTATTTTGTCAAATGAAAGACCAGGAAAATCAGAATCAATACTAAAAACAATTGTTAGAGACTAAAACAAAAATCTTTAATATAATTAAAATGGTATTTTATGAAAACTAGAACATTCAGCGTAAAAACCAAAATCTGCAATAGTAATTAAAACTCACTTTCATGAAAAACTAGAACAAGCACAGATAAATTGACTTCATATTTGGTTTAGCGATGCCAAAATACATAGAAACAGTTAAAAATCTCATGCAATGGCAAAGAATTATTTTGTTCCCCTGTTATTCATACTTTTTATTTATTTCAAACTTTTTTACTAGGTTTTTTTATCGATTATTCATAACTTTTTGTGCATTTTTCAAGGTCAGTTCTTTTATCCATTTTATACCAATCTCTGTTAGTGATTCATTAGCCTCGTTCTTATTGTCTTCTTCCTTATATTTTAGTTGATTTTTTTGTTAATGTAACGGGTGGGCTTGCACCAATATGCCATGAAGAAATTAAGTAGCAAGAGCCATATCACTGACCATATTAGGGACAGGCCCACAAAATCCATCCCCAAACCCTCCCACCATGCCTCATCTTTGTCATTTATTCCCACACTACTGTTCTCATGACGCCGCACATCAACAGCAGGGTCTGGCTCCATGAGAGGGCTGAGAATGACGCCAACGCCACGCCAAGCTCGCTAGTTGAGCTCATCACTTTGGTTCAATAATATTTGATAAAATAAGATTTTTAATAGCAAGCAATTTTACTCGAAATTTATGATTTTTCTTAAAAGATGCAACTGGCCATTCAGGCCCCAACCATCCCCAAATAAATAGCATTCTGCTAGTCTTGTAAAAAAACCCTCCTACAATAGGCTCTCTTGAACACCATCCAACACATTGCTTGCAAATACTTCACATCCCACTGGATTATCATCCACGCCATTTTTAACCCCAACATCATATTTATTGGATCATCTCAGTCTTGAAATGTTGAATTTCTCACCCTTAATCATATGACTCCCCATCTGACTCACCACCAACTCCAACTTCCTCAAATTATTTAAGACCTTCCTATTGAAACAAAGTACAAATTGAGTGTCACCTGATCTGAAGCAATGTGCGGATCAGGTGCAGCCTGATCCATTACAGTTAATAAAAGTCAGTCAATCATAAGCTTGAAAGGCAAATTTTATACTGATTTAGTAGTATGTTTATACCTAAAGCACCATATTGAGATATGGTTTCAAACATCAATATACCATTTAGTATTAGTTATTACTATTTACTTTATAATAAAATAATTTTTGGATTTCTTATATATGTTGGCTTGTTTCTTGATGTAATATGTTGTAAGTAGTTTGACCAACTATCAGTTATATAATTATTATTTACTTAATTACAGCTTAACTGATAACAGAGAGGGCTTGATTGATATAATAGTCTATCTTGCCATGCAGGCCTTGACTGTATAGTGTCTGCCAAAGTTATATTGTTACTGATGGCAAATCCACTTGGGCCAGTAATCAATAGATTTATGCTGGAAAATTGATTTATCAATATCCACCGGCAAAATATTCATTTCCTTAAAATCATTATTCACAAAGTCCATAGCCTTAGTTATCAGACCCTCCTTTATATTACATAAATCATAATTTCTATCTGGCCCATGCTGGCATAAAATGTTCACTTATAGGATATGGATAATACTTGGCCTTCCGCCAAATTCTCAATTGTTGAAAGTACTATTACTATTATGGAAATAATCTGTTCTCTAAGAAATTGGTACCCTAGTCAAATTTAGATATTTTTCCTTATTTTCCCTTAATTAAGTGCTTCTTGGTAGAATAAAATTGCAAAAGAAAAACTCAGAGGATGGCAAGAGCATATCTGGTGATAATTGTCATCAGGAGAGGAATCTTTTCTGAGTGTAGCTACCCTGATATGACAACTGAGAAACTTTTTTAGTGAGCCCCTGAGTCCATGGCATTATTTGATACTACAGTGTGCTCCTTTTATAAAAATTAATCAAGTCCCTATTTTTGTAAAAAAGTTTTTTAGTGTAAATTTCTTCAAGGTTACTTTCCTCATCTAGTACCTTATAGTTGTGTGTATCTATAACCAGAGCATCTGAAAACTTGACGAAGTTTGTGCAAGTTTCAACAATGATTAAAACAGGGATCACACTCTTTTTCTGGCTATCTTTGTCTCCAAGTAAGGTTTCTGGTCACTTATACAGAGAATACCTTCTAGTTGAGGTAGCATGAATTTTAAACATTAAAGATCTTGGCCCAGAGACCTTGCCAAAACTTTCTGATGATAGTCAATTACAAGCAGAATTGAAGGGCCATGTTGGCCTATTTCCTATATCACATTAGTCATTATTGTCAAATTAAAGACTTAAAGCAAAATATGAATCAGAATGTCATGGTTGAAGGAATGACATCTTAATTGGGACCAACGTTGAGAACAAAGCAGCATGTCAGGATGTCAAGAAGGTGAAGTTGGAAGGCCTCCAAGACTCCAAGCATACCATAGATCAATGCTGAGTTTAGGCGAAGCATGCCCAGGTTGGTCCCAAGGATGCAAGAGAGTTTGGCCCTGTATAACAGCAGGTGCGTTAAAACGAACTAGCTTTATGGTGAATTAAATGTTTGCTTCAGTTTCTAGGTGAACTGGGACTTAAACTCAATTTTTCTGAAAATTCCAGCTCAGGTCAACCAATCCTGCAATCAATTATCTGAGTTTAATTGATTACCAATTATAGTGTATTGCCCAATGAAAGCATTCACATATTGGTGAACCTCAGCTTAGACCTGCTTCCTTCAATTGATTTTTTCACAATCCCTTAAATTCCTCAAGTCAAGACCAATATCTCCCGTTGGTCAACTTCTCTTAGAATAAACCCCTCACTAGTACATCGTTTCTATATTTTTGCCATCTTAGTCTATCCTGCGTGTGGACCTCTTCATGAAAGGTCTCACATAACATTACAATTTAATTATAACTACAGAAAATCTATACGCCCATGCACCATTGGGTCGCCCAGGTTCCCTCCAACCTAGGGCACCTATCTCCTAGCACTCCAAGCACCGCATGTTTACATTTTGGTTATTTTCTATAATGATAGCCATATTCTCCTTATGTTATTATAGCTCAAGCACTCTCTGCTGGGTACTAGTAACTTTGATACTTAATACTAATTTCCTGGCATTGGCCACGTTCCTGTGCACTACTACGCCGGAAGCAGGAGAAATATAGACACTCTCCTTATATTAGTCAACCAACTAATTAAACTCTACATGTAAGAATTTTTTCTGTGTGGGATTTTCTTGAAGTGCACACGGTAAGCACCAGCTGGTGGCCACGGCCACATTGGGGCTCTCCACTGTCTTTGCATTTTTGCCAAGGGTTGGAGCATCCTGGCATTATTTTCATTATCTCTGACTGTAAAGTAACTCACCCTTCTTGCCCATACCTGATAGATATGGACGCTTTACAATCCAGAAGTTGTGATTTCCCAACTTTCCACCAAAATTAATAAAATTGACTCTGAAAAATCGTTTTTTTCTCAGCAAAGCCTTTGAAAAATGCAGGCAGGATCCATGATGAAGGGCCTGGGGGTGTTGGCCTTGAATAACGTTGTGAAACCTGTCGCAGAAAGGGTATTGGGTTGTTCATGATCCAAAAAGCGTTTTATAAGGCCGTTTCCACATATACTACTGAGCCCTGTCTCTTCCCATATGGCTCAGAAGTGGACCCCATTCCAGTGTTTCAAATTCGACTTGAGGACCCCCGCTTGTCCCCTCCAATGATCTGCAGAACTCAGGGGGTGGAAAAAGAATTTCTTACAAGATATCAGAGCTGTCAATGCAACTGTGGAAGATATGGTGGGGTATATGGCCTCAGCAGTAAGAGTGGTTAATTATCCCTCTCCATTTTTGATGTAAAAATGTACCCTGGGGGCATATATAACCAGGAAGCAGAGTTTGATGGAGAAGAGTTGGCGCTTTCTTCTGTATTTAAAGAACATTCAGGATATTTCTTGCTAACTGTTACCCTTACATCACCTTTAGGTAAAATTAGCACTACTATCTTGGTGGATACTGGAGCCTCTGAGAATTTCATTGGCTAAGACCTAGACAATTACCTTGAGCTTAGTTACTTGCCAGGTGGTATGGCTAGGGTTGGGCTTCGCAAGGTATTCCACCCTGAAGGTGCTAGTGTTAGTGGATTATCAATTTTGGAAATTTCATTTGCCTGACTACTTCTAAGCTATCAAAAACTCTTGTACCCCATCATTTTGGGTGTAGAGTTGTGGCGAAAGTTTGACGGCAGAACTAACTTGAAAGAAAATACCTTATCCATATATTTGAAGAATGTTCACAGGCTGGTGGTTTCTTTAGCTGAAGCCAACTTTAAGGGGGAAATTTGCCCCACTGGCCCAATATTTACACACTTAGTCTTGCCCCATTGGTAAGACCTCTTTGGAGTCTCCTACCTTCCTTTCTGGAGAGTTTTGGAATCTTTATTTAATGCAGCTTCAGCTGATACCCTATCCGATCATTTAGAGTTTAATTGCAAGTTTAAGCTCACTGTTGATTTGGTGTATATATTTTCCCCAATTTATCCATTGACTGTACGGGAGGAAGCGGCCCTGGATGTGTGGGTTAAGGATCAATTAGCTAAAGGTGCATTTTTCAGAAAACTTCCCCTGTTTGTTCCCCAATTCTATTGTTGATAAGGCCAATGGTACCTTACGCCCTTGCGTAGATTATGAAAACCTAAACAATGTTACTGTACCAGATCACCATCCCATCCCTTTGGATTCACAGATTGCTCACTATGTGAAGAAGGCTAAAGTCTTTTACAAACTGGTTTGCCTAAATGCGTTCAGTAAGATCTGGATTAAGAGGGGAAATGAGTGGTTAACTGCATTCTGTACCAAAAAAAGAATTTTCAATTTTTGGCTATGCTTTTTGGGCTTAAAAATGTACCTGCTAGCTTCCAGCATCATATAGATGTGGCCTTGAGGGACCTCCTGGGGTATGCGTGGTTGCCTACGTGGATGAAATTCTGGTGTTTTCCCTGATTATAAGTCAAATGCAGTACACCTTCGGCAAGTAATGGAGAGGTTAAAGGAAGCCGCCTTATGCTGAAGATTAGTAAGTGTGAATTCTTCAAATCCCACGTCACTTTTCTGGGCAACGTTATGTTTTACCAGGGATATATGATAACTCCAGACAAGGAGAAGGAGATTTGTGAGTGGTCCACCAGAACTTTGGTCAAAGAATTGAAGAGCTTTTTGGGGACGTGTACGTTCCTCAAGAAGTTCACGCCCAACCTTTTGAGGTGGCAGCGCCCTTGTATAAAGCTAGTGGTGCAAATTTGCTTCAGTGGTCCCCTGTTTTGTAGGATGCTTTCCAATTATAAAAGTGCACCCTGTTGTCCACGTCCATCCTTCGCCATGTAGATCCTTCAAGGAAGTTCATTATGCCTACTAATGCCTCCAACTTCGCCATAGCAGCTGCCTTGTTACAAATAGGCGAAGATGGTATAGAGCACCAGTGGGATATTTTTCTAGAAAATGTCTTTGCCTGAGTTAAACTACGCTGTTTGTGATAAAGAGTTACTAGCAGTGGTGGAGGCGTTGACTTATTGGCGTCATTACTTGCATGGCTTCTTAATATTTCTGCATACGTACAGATCATCATGCTTTACTGTACTACCGCGCTCCTTATGTCCTAACTCCACGGCAGCCCTGTTGGCATGAGACTATTACCCAATTTGCATTTTCTTATGAGTTCACCAAGGGCAAGGAGAATGGGTTGGCGGATGCTTTGAGCCGCAACCCTGCTTTGGCTCCCAATCCAAAATGAAGTAGAGGTTCATAACACCCAATTGACAATTCCACCGGGTAATATTGTGTCTCAACTTCCCTCTTCCACGGCCAACAGGCCAGCGCTTGCACCTCTGGAACATGCGGAGAAATACAAAATGTTCAGAAAGGTAGTCCTTTATCAGCTATTATCAGCTGAACTACAATGGTACTTGCTAAGAGCGCGCTGAATCAGGAGGATTTAACCAGGGGTTATCAAGTAAAGGATGAGATGGTGTGGATTCAGGGGCGCCCATGGGTACCTGCTGAACCACTTTGCGTAGAAATCATCTGGGAACATCATGATGGAATCACATTTGGTCATCCTGGGAAAGCAAAGACTTTGGAGTTAACTCGACGCACCTACAATTGGAAGGGCTTACCTGCTCATATGGGACGGTATTGTAAAGAGTGCCTGGTCTGCAACCAAATAAAGCCAAATCACCAGCCACTATTGGGGTGGTTGGTACCAGTTTAGAAGGCTGAAAGGACCTGGACTTCCCTATCAGTGGATTTCATTGTGGAATTACTTGTATCTGATGGTTATGATTCCATCATGGTGGTGGTGGACCGTTTTATAAAGTTCGCCCACTTTATTCCTTGCAGAACAACAATAACTGCGGCTGAGATGGCTAAGCTCTTCGTCACTCATGTGTTTGCGCTTCATGGGGTCCCCCAAGAAATTATTAGTGATTGGGGACCACAGTTCACCTCTGTCTTTTGGAAAGAGCTGTGTAAGACTCTTCAGATTCACCCCTGTGGTTAACTGCCTATCTTCCCCAATCAGATGGGCATACTGAATGAGTGAACCAGTGCTTAGAACAGTTTCTGCGGTGTTACACTGCTGCGGATCATTCAGATTGGATTCCTCACTTTCCTATGATCCAGTTTATCTATAACAACACTTTTCATTCTTTGTCAGTTGTTACCCTTGTTTGCCAACCATGGTTTTAACACCGCCTTCAACATGAAATCAGATGTGGATCTAAAGTGGAAGCGGTGGTGGACTTTGCAAGTCTATCAAGATAGTACACCAGGGAATTCAATGAGTTTGGAGGCGGCAATGAAAGTATATAAGGAGAACACTGATGCTAAGCGACGAGTGGGTCCATAGTACAAAGAAGGGAACTCGTGATGCTTGATTCTCATAACATTCATATCAAGCAGCCATGCAAAAAGCTGGGACCAAAGAGGATTGGGCCTTACCGCGTTGTTAGAAAGGTGGACCATGCCACATACCAGTTGGATCTTCCCTCTTCATTTTGGATTTTTTTGTCTTTTATGAGAGCAAATTGACATTTTTTGAGGGCCCCACCAGAGAATCCTGAGGCTTATCTCGTGGATGAGATGCCAGAGTGGGAAGTGGAAGAAATAGCAGCCTCCTGCAAAGTAAAAAGATGACTTGAGTACCTGGTATCCTGGAAGGGATTCGACGCAGCGGAAAACAGTTGGGCACCAGCACACAACTGCGCACATGCCCAAGACATGATTGATAATTTCTACAAGCATTTTCCCCAGGCCACTGGATCTCAGTCAAAGCAAATTCGTTGCCACAATGAAATAGGCCCCAGCTCATAAGAAATTTTTTCTGGCGCAAGACCCTAGAGGGGGGGTTGAGCCCCAAAAGGAGGAGAGGGTGATGTCATGGTTGAATAATGACATCATAATTGGGACCAACGTTAAGAACAAAGCAGCATGTCATGAGACCAAGAAGGTGAAGTTGAAAGTCCTTTCTGATCTCAAGCATACCATAGATCAATGTTGGGTTAAGGTGAAGCATTCCAAGGTTGGTCCCAAGGATGCAAGAGAAGTTTGGCCCTGTATAACAGCAGGTGTGTTAAAACGAACTAGCTTTGCAGTGAATGCTAACAGTTTGCTTCAGTTTCTAGGTGAACTGGTACTTAAACTCATTTGTTTTTCGAAATTTCCAGCTCAGGTCAACCGATCCTGCAATCAATTATCTGAGTTTAATTGATTACCAATTATAATGTATTGCCCAATGGAAGCATGCACATATTTGTGCCTCAGCTTAGACCCACTTCCTTCAATTAATTTATCCCAAAATCTCTGAAATTCCTCAAGTCAAGACCAATCTCTCGCATTGGTCGACTTCCCTTATAACAATTCCCTCGCTATTACACCGTTTTTTATATTTTTTGCTATTTTGGTCTATCTTGTTTGTGGACCTCTTAATGGAGGTCTTGAGTAATTCTAACCATTTTTTATAAATACAGAAAATCTATCCACCCATGCACCATTGGGTCGCTCAGGTTCCCTCCAACCTAGAGCACCTATACCCTACCACTCCAAGCACTGCGTGTTTACATTTTGGTTATTTCCTATAATGATAGCCATATTCACCTTATTTACTATAGCTCAAGCACTTTCTGCTGGGTTCTAGTAACTTTAATACTTGCAACTAGTTTCCTGGCATTGGCCCTGTGCCTGTGCACTACCACACTGGAAACAGGAGAGTTTATAGACACTCTCCTTACACAGAATGTCGGAATTTTAACCAGATGGAATCCTTCAATGATTTAGCGTTATTTGGGATAAAATGGCCAATTCTGGCGGAATGGCTTATTGACTGAATTTCATGTTATTTGATATGATTGCTGGTTATTTGCTCCCCAATTTAGTTGAGCCAAAATTAGTATTTCAACGATTTTGGTAATAGGTTAAGTGGGGCCAATCAGTGGCCCCAAATTAGATTAAGGATCACTGGCGACTAATAGCTGAGGATGATCCATCAGTATCAGTCAGCGGAATCAGTGTTCAATGCCAACTGCCATTCATTGACCATTGTGGGATTTCTGGCGGAAAGCTGATGTATTTGCTTCAATCATTCATCTATGATTTCGCTGCCTGATAATCCAATGTTGGTAGATCCAACAATTATGGGTTTAGGGTGGCCAAGGTTGTTTCCAGTGCCTCATTTAATATAATCAATTATCGCCTGAATAAGGCGATTCCTAATCAATTGACTGAGATAAGTCAAGAAGAGATGTCGGCGAGATGCTGAGATATTCTGAGTCAAAGTGAGCGACCAAAGTTGTTTCCAGTGCATTATTATCAACTCAAAGGTTGAATACAAATTTGATGTTTATTTAGAATAATCATTTATATGGCTCACCAGCAATTTAAGGCTGAGGATGAGCCAAAACTAATTTGGACATCAGGAAGGATGGAGCGAGATTGTTGATGCCAGGGAAGAGAATAGTTTAGTAGAAGAATAAGAAGAATATCTGGCTGGAAGGACCAGTGGAAAAGCCGATAGGTCAGCAGTGGGCGCAGTAGCCCTTTTGTAAACAGTATAAATAGCTGGCACTTCCCTTTCAATAAATATCCTTCTTTGCTCATTCTCTTTTATGATTTAAGTTTATATTTGTTTCGTTGTTTAGGGAATGAGGATAGGGAATCTTCAAATGGCGCGGGTGACATGCCAAGGAGTTAGCCAGTGCTGATGGCCCCGACGCCTAAGGTGAAATGGCAAGGGCTGACCAGTCTCCATATTGGTTAGCCTGCCAACTAGCAGAGCCCATAAACAATTTTTTGATACAGAAGCTTGGATTAGTATGTGAAGAACTTACCATGGAGGGACAAAAAGTAAGGTCCCTAGCAAGTGAAAATATGGACTTGAAAGTGGACCTCTGAACTGCTAGCCAAACAATTGTTATATGTAGATCACGTTGCAGGTGGAACGGCGCCAATTTAGTGAGATTATGAATCAATTTAAATCATTAATTCATTGGGATATTTACAAGTGTTGCCAAAATCCAGTTGCTTTGGGAACTCTCCTGACGTATCATAATATTGGGGTGAGGCAGAGAAATTTCCATGTAACCTGGCAGCTGGTTTCCCTCTGTTATGACTGTTGGAGTTTCCCACATAACGCTTCTTCAGCTTACTGCAATATTACACAATCCCCCGCGCTTACCAACTCAGAAAGTCAAAATGGGACGCTATAAGCCCTTGGGCCTTTCAAACTTGAAACTTAATTTCTCGTCACCCTTTAACTTACCAATGTTCAACAATAAGGCAAATGCGCATAATTTTATGAATCTATTTTGAGATTAGTATGGCCAGAGAATTCGAGACTGCTAAGTAGGCAGCGGTAATGAACCCGTTGGACTCTGAAAGTCAGGAGTTAGTTATGCCATAACAAAGAAGGCTGACGTGTCCTACGTTAACACCAAAACCTTCTTTTTAAGAAAACTTATGGTGAAGAACGATTGACTACTCAATAAAATGGATTTTCTTAATATCTCTTTTAATAGGATGAACCTATCCAAGTATTTGCTTGCTTCTATTTAGAGGCGCAGACATTATCGTGGGCCAACATTATAAATGATTTTGATGCTTAGATTGCTCTTTGTCACGCCTATAAGCCCTACACATAATTTTAATGGGTTCTGATCCCAGTCCTTAATGAGGAGAATGATATTACCCACATAGTAAATATCTTTATCATTGCGCTGTCACTTTTGGAAATGCCTAACCAAAGTCTTTGGGAGCCACACAAACCACACAACTGGGTTATCTCCACCACTAGCGTATCAACTCAGTCATATGACCCTCAATATGAGAGGTCTGATGTTAATTGAGTCCTCTGTTATCTTTGCAAACTTTTGGGCATTATGCCAACAAATACTCTAATTTCAAAGCTAAGTATTTGATTCATTTTGGGAATCCTGTGGAATTGCAAACTTGGGAAAAGTCAGGGCGGAGTAGAATAGGTATTTTCTACCTCTGCTTCCTTTATAAAAAACCCAGATAAGAAATATTCTCAGAGCAACATTTTGTTAAAACAAAGGGTGATGTGACGCCCTAACTCCACCAGTCCAGCTATTTGCCGCGGATGAGATGGTAGTATTTCTCAATTGCTTGCTAAAAATTGTGAAGCAAGTGGGACAGGAAACTGTACTAAACCCTTATGTTTTACAGTTAGAACAACAAGAGCTTTTGGTTGCCTCTGGCAAAAGACTCACTTGAATGGGGTTCATTTAGCTATACCAGTTGTGATCTTGGTGGCATCCTGCCTCAACTAGGCCAAGAAATCCAGAATTATGTAGGTCAATTTGGATATGGTGGATGTCTAGTAATATTCTTAGAAGAAAATATTTTCTTTATATGCATTTATATGATTATTACAGTGAATATGATCAAAGTTAGAGCAATTGTGGAAAGTGGGGCACCGGTTAACATTGTGTCCACTAAGCTTGTAAAGAAACTGGGACTTGCGCCAGTTAGACCATTTGAAGGTTTATGTATAGTAGGCCCCATGCCATAATGTCAGAGAGAGCTTACAGTTATTTGCCTCTGCAGTTTGGCCCCCAGTAATATCTGCACCAGTCATTGTTTAAGAATTAGAACTAAGATTTCTATATTAAACCCTCTTTTATGAGGACGCATGTCAAAGCCAAGTTTAAGCAAAGAACTTAGGAAATACTTGGGCAAACCTTTTATTAATTTACCTTTGGAAGAATAAGGCCCAAGGCGCTAAAAGGCAGGGGTTTTAACAACGCTTATAAAGATGGCACAATGCAATTAGTTATTAACGGTAGTGTAGCATACCCAATGGTTACCTAATCAGATTGGGGAAACTAACGGTATTCTAATCCACACTAATTGCAGCTTAACCATTTTGGTGTGCCATCAACTTATCTTGGAACTAAAATTAACATGGAAAAACTCCAAGGTTTATATGGTGAAATAATTACACTGTTTTGTTGTGGCAATCTATACCTGCTACCACGCCTTGGATTATTCTTCCCAACAATGGCGAAATTCAGGTAATTCTGGATAATCTTTATGCATACCCTATCCAGATAAATCTTCATCATGTAGTCTTTTTTTTACTTTTTTATCCATTGAGGAAATCCAAAACATTTATGATTTTTGAAAATTTGACAATCTAGGCCTTGACAGTGACTCTGTTCAATATGTTTGTTTGCTGGTACCTATGTTTAGCCTTTTAAGGTTAACTGAGGGTGAAAAGGATCAAGCCTTGGCCCTTTTTTAAAAATATAAGATGATCTTAGCCAAATATGATTTTGATTTGGGTTGTGCACATGATGTGCTACATTACTTTTATTTGAAAATTATCTGCTGATTCGCCTATGTACTATAAATGTTCAAAGGCGGCGGATGAATAGGTAACTCTAATATTAATCAAACTGTGCAGTGAATGTTATTGCCTTCTAAAAGCCCTTGATTCTCCACAGTTTTGATAATAAAAAATAAAGGTTGTGTCCAACTTGTAGTAATTGACTACCAGAAGCTTAACAGTATCACAAAATGGACTATTATCCTTTACCCTGAATCAAAAATGCACTAGATCTCCTGAGTGGCACAGAAAAATTTATGCCAGGGACCTAAATTTTGGGTTACTAGCATCTTGAGCTTCCTAATTGGAATCAAGAGGAGTATGTAAAGAGTACAGCATAGGGTTTGTATCAACTCACCCACATGCCACAAGGATTGTGCAATGCTCCATGACTTTTCAACGAGCCATGGATACTATACTAGGGGATTTGAAGATTTCCTATGTGTTATCTTATCTGGATGACATAAATGTACTTTCCAGAACATTTAATGTATATCTCCATCCCATATAAGAATTTTCCGTTGCCTTGCTGGGAAGATCTTGATATCAAGCCACATAAGTGCAATCTTTTAGAGAACATCTAGAATATCTTGGGTTCATTATTGATAAGCATCACTTGTGGCCTCAGCCAGCAAGGGTTGACGCTATTGAACAGATTGTGGGACCTAGTAACAAGCGCAACCTTCAAGTGTCCTCAGAATAATTGGCTATTACCACTGATTTGTCAAAAAGTTCATTAAAATAATTGAACTGCTATTTCACTTGCTCAAGCCTGGGGTACTAAAAAGAGGACAGTGAAATGTCTGCTGACTGATAAATTCAGGCTTAATTTGACCCAAGAGCCCCTGTTAATGTATCCTAACTTTGATGGACCATTGATCATTATGACAGATGCTTCTCTCACCACCGCCAGGGCAGTCTTATTGCAATTTGACTCTGATGGAATTAAACACCCTGTGGCTTACTCAGCCAATGTTGGATGTCCACAAAAGAATTATATGTTAACTGAGAAGGAGTGTATGGCGGTTATCTACGCCTATGAGTGATTCTAGGATTATGTTCATGGAGTAAACTTCACCATAATAACAAATCATGACTCTCTCCACAGGCTACAAAATTTGAATGATCCCAAAGATAATTAGCCACTGGGCGCTGAATTTGCAGGATTATGACTTTGAAATTCAGAATTGGCCTGTCTTAAAACATCAGTATGCCAATAGGTTATATTGACTTCCCACCATAGCCTTAGTGGCTGATGCATCTAATGAATTATTTATAAAGGTGCTAAACCAACAGTATGACCACATTCAGAGAAAATTTAGCGCTCCTTAGAAATTTAAGGAAGAACACCGTTGTTAAAATTAAACTTTATAAAATCATCAACAATTAGCAACTTTAGATACCCTTTCCTAAAGAGTAGACTGATATAATTATCAGAGCCACAAGACGACGGGTCATGGGGGTTACAAGAAGAAAATGAGTTTCTAAAAGAGCATCATTATTGTAATCTATGAATTTATTGTTCATGAGACCCTCCATTGTAGTAAAGAGCCAGGTGGATGGCCCATAAAATAAATCCATTTTTATCGTTTGGTTAAAGCCCAACTTTTTCTGCCATACTGTCTCTAATAACGTTGTGGGGCCGCTGGACACAAGTGTTGGCAAGTTCAAATATATAATTGTGGCCATTGATCACCTTAACAATAAGTAGAGGCTAAAGTAATAATGGACTTAGGGGCCATGACCACAGTAAATTTTATCCTAGAAGTTATTATTTATTGTTATGGATGCCCCAGGTTCCTTTTAATGGATAATAGACTAATTTTACGTCCCAAATGATCTCAAAACTCAGCAATTTAATGGTTATACGTGGGGATTGTCTACCCCATATCACCCTGAAACTAACGGCACCATGGACGTGTAAACGGTACATTTTTTGGTATTTTACAAAAGATCATTATGAAGAAGTCGTATATCTGGAATCTTTTCTTGCCTTCTGCTTTTTTCAATTATAATCTCTTGTATCTCTCAGCCAAGGGCACTCCCCCTTCACCTTACTATATGAGAAGCTACAGAACTTTCCTAGATATTATATTTGTTGGCTCAACAAGACAACATATTCCCACTAAATATCTAGAGGCGCTGATTTAGAAGTTAATACAAATATAAAGCACAGCCTATTCTAATTTGCTGATTTAAATTTGGGTCATGAGTAGTATAACAGATTCAGGCAGCCTTACCATTTTTTGTTGTAGTAGATATGGTGTTATATTTCAATATTCATGGGTTTGGACGGACTAGCAAATTGTAGCACATTGTAAATCTTGGGGAGCAACCTCTTCAGTTTAATTGAGAGGTATTCTCACTTTTGAACCAAGAAAGAGAAAAAGCCAGAGGCCGTCCTCTTCATCACCATGGGCGATTATACCCATGAGGTAGATGAGAGTGGGTGACAGCGTATCCCTTGAGGAGTGCGTTATTTCTGTTAGGAACCCAACATGTCAATGAAAGACCTGGCTTCCTTAATTGGTATGCCAAGACCCACAAGGGCAGACATGGTCCACAAGCACCACTAGTTTCAAAAGGCTATTGGTAGACTTTGGAGGGAATGTAGAGTCTCCAACCCAAGAAATTGTTGCCCATTTGCTGTTTTACTTTTAATTTAATTAAAAATCTGTGTTTCTTATAGATATTTAAATAAACTTAATAGTAAAACTAAAGAAAATAATGCTACCCTCTACCTTTAGCAGGGTTCTGGGTCTTATGGTGGGCTGGAGGAGTGCTGCTAAGCTGAACTACAGTTTTAGGAAATGATTTTCAATATGATATTCATTAATGGTTTTGAGTCCGATTTCCCATCAATAGTATCAGTCAATAGTATCAAGCTATTCATTATATGCTTTTCCAACTTCCACTTTTCTGAATTCAATTTTGAAACTGGGGTGTTGTTTTGATTTCCACTCTTGACCTTTTCTTTTCAACTTTTTGCTCGCATTTGGCTTTCTAGGTAAGTTTTCTCCTCTCATATTGACTATTGGTTGAACCACCAGTTGGGGCAGGGAATGAGGACTGTTATGTGGTGTTTCAAAATTTTCTAAAGTCTTCAAAAGATTGTTTAATCTTTTATGAAAATTTGTAAATTTTGACACTATGATGGATTTGGGTTGGGGGGTAAGTGTTGGAAAGAAATGTTGCTACATGGAGGGGAAGCAGCCACGTGCCTCTTTTTTAGCACTAGTGGTGCTCAATCCAAAAGGTGGAGCTGCCACAAATCTTTATTTGCAAATGGTCCAAACAAAGTAATTATTATAAATAAAAAAATCCTAATATGGCACCTCAGTTAACAGCTGAGGAAGCCATATCAGAAGATGAGGAAGTTTGAGAAACTTTTTCCAGCGCCCGCTTTAGCTGGCGGACCATGGTGGACAGCATTGGGGGTGGGGGCATCAGTAACATGGGGCATAAGGAGGTATAGTTGTGGGTTTTCTTCGTTTATAAGGCCAGCGGTATCCATCACCTCAACATATTGAGAAAGTTGATGCTCAGAGAAAGTGATAATAGCTGGCACACAAGTGAAAGACTTGATGCACTGGAAGGTTTTGGATAAATGGGGTTAAATACAGAAGTTTTTGCCATGTCAAAGCAAGTGTGGCTCACACTAAAAGCGAGCTCTCCAATTTTCATATTTTGCATCTTCCTCAAATCATGGGTAAAATTGGGGGTAGGTATATTCTCAACAAGGGGCTCCCTCGCCTCATAAAATTGCTGGTGAAGTAGGGTGTTGGCAGGGGCAGCTGCAGCCTCAACTGCTATTTTGTTGATATATAATTTAAAAACCCGTTATAGTGCAAAAATGGCGGGGACATGAATTGGGAGGTTCAACAAAGAACTCCTCCAAAGCAAAATCTAGTTTTACATGGTATGTCCGTTCATCTTCATCAATTAATTTGAGAGCCTCAAATGGAATGGATCCAGCCAGAACTGGGCCAGCCGCTGGAATTGGGGCAGTGGCAGGAGCTGATTGCCCATGTGCTTTCAACTATGGCATCTAAGCTGAAACTATTTCAGACATCAACTCAGGATTTTTGTAATCTGGTTGAATTTTAATTAAAATTTAGAAAATGAAAATTTTTATTGGTTGCCACTTAATAAGCAGTGCCAAATTGCCCCAAGGTTAAAGCAGGAGGATTAAGCCCCATTCAAAAAATTGGGGCGAAATCAGTTGTAGGCCCAATTCCTGAGGGATGAGTGGCGGAAGCAGTGGAAGCGGAAACTGTAGGGAACTTGTGCTTTGAATGTTCAAGATAAAAGCACAAGCGGCAAATAGTGCAGCCATATTTGATGTGCGCCCAGAACAGGTGATCATGGGTGGATGTGATCACAGTGCGGGGGTGAATTGTGAGATGGGTATTGCAATGAAATTGGAAGATCGTCATAAAGGCGTGAGTCCCTGCCAAAATCTGCCCCATTTGAAACCACAAACTGCAGAATGGGGTCTGCGCCATGACTGATTAAACCCTTCATGAGCTCATGATGGAGGCGTTCAGGGGAGATATGGGAATGCAACCCAGCAAGCTGGCCACCAAAGTGGCCTCCTCTGGGAGCCAGGTTTGAACAATAGGAATGGGATTTTTTAAAAAATGATTTGCAGCTTGGCTGCTGCTGTATTGGTGTTAGTCCTGAGGAACGTCCTCTGGGCGTTGATTGGGCCATGTTTCTGTTCCTAAGCAAGAAAGTACTAAAGAGAATGGCCATACCCCTCGTTACTCAGGGTGATCTCTCTCACATGGTAGACAAGCGCTGAAAATAGCCCTTCAGCTTCAGATCCCACTTCCAGTACTTGCACTCTCCTCTCAGCAGAACTGTTATGAGGAATTAGTAAAATCTGCACTGAGATCACCAAAATGGAATTGATTACAACTAATTCAAGCGGCAATCAGCTGGATACTCAGATTCAAATGGTCAAAAAGGTATGAAGGCTGAGTATTAACTGGAATGCCCGATGGTTGCAATTTGATTTACACGATGATCAAAAATCTTCCCCCCTCCCAAATCTGTCAGGCATCACCCCCAATGGGCAGCTTCTTGCCAGAAAATTGGCCGTTGCACCTGATGCAATACCACTGACCGCAACTTGGCTCATCACCAAATTTTGTGATGTCAGCCCCCAGGGAACTAACCCTCCTATTCCCAAATAGTTCACTTCTTAGTTGAACTGACCGCAACTCGGCCTGCCGCCAGACTTAGTGATGTCAGTCCCCAGGGAACTAACCCGCCCATTTCCAAATAGTTCACCACTTAGGTCAAACTGACCAAAACTTGGCTTGTTGCCAAATTTTGCAATGTTGGTCCCCAGGGAACCAACCCGCCCATTCCTGAATAAGTTCACCACTTAGGTCGAACTTGTGGAACCCAATCCCAGCTTATTTTCCCTCAAAATTGATGACTATTTAATCGGGTGCATCACACTGAGAAAATTGTTGGTCGATTATCTTCCCTTAAATTTTCCAATAAAAACACCCTCCCCAAAATTTCTGTTTTCATCTGTTGATATTTAAGCTCCCTTCCAGTTCCTTATCCTTTGTATCAGCAGCAGTGCCCCTGGCATTCTGGTTTGCCACTTGGATGCTCCAGCATCCAGGCTGGAAGGCCAGTCTATTTTCTACTTGCCGTCTGCCTAAAATAATTGATCAACCATCAATCTCTACCATTTCCACCCTTCTCGCAGATATTAGTGCAGCAATGATCCCTTCTTGCCAACTGAATCAAGTCATAAAGAAGATTATCCCTACTCACATTAGCCCCATCCCACTCAAAACTCCAAACCCATACCCCATAGTTGCCAAGGCTACCTTGCCCATGTCAGTAGAGTCTGACATCTTAACTTACAATGAGTTTGTCCTCCAAAGCCCAGTAGTTTCCCAGCTGTCGCCCTTCAAAGGTAAAATTCCTATGGAACTGGAACTGATTATCATCACAAATGGGGAAGAGGCCGAGGAAAAAGTTATCCCAACATCCCAAAAATTGCGACATTCCATCCAATATCTTATGGCTTGGAAAAAATATCTGGCCTATAAGAACAGTTGGGGAAAGACATGCGATTGCGCAAATTGCATGAACCTGGATAAAATATTCCACATTTCCCTCCCCAAGTCTCTCCATTTCTCCAAAAAAAACCTACGTCAGTAATGGCAATCAAGTCACCCAAGGCGCACAAGAAGGTGGCTCTCATACAGTTTCCCAGTGATGAGGCTCTTTTCTTGGAAAAAGGAAAGGGTAATGTAAGTCCTGAGGAACGTCCTCTGGGCGTTGATTGGGCCATGTTTCTGTTCCTAAGCAAGAAAGTACTGAAGAGGATGGCCATACCCCTTGTTACTCAGGGAGATCTTGCTCATGTGGTAGACAAGCACTGGAAAATAGCCCTTCAGCTTCAGATCCCACTTCCAGTACTTGCACTCTCCTCGGCAGAACTGTTATGAGGAATTAGCAGAATCTGCACTGAGATCACCAAAATGGAATTGATCACAACTAATTCGAGTGGCAAACAGCCAGATACTCAGATTTCAAATGGTCAAAAAGGTATGAAGGCTGAGCTATTAGCTGGAACGCCCGATGGTTGCAATTTGATTTACACAATGATCAAAAATCTTCCCCCCCAAATCTGTCAGGCATCACCCCCGATGGGCAGCTTCCTGCTGGAAAATTGGGCGTTGCGCCTGATGCAATACCACTGACCGCAACTTGGCTCATCACCAAATTTTGCGATGTCAGCCCCCAGGGAACTAACCCTTCTATTCCCAAATAGTTCACCTCTTAGGTTGAATTGACCACAACTCAGCCTGCCACCAAACTTAGCGATGTCAGTCCCCAGGGAACTAACCCGCCCATTTCTGAATAGTTCACCACTTAGGTTAAACTGACCAAAACTTGGCTCATCACCAAATTTTGCGATGTCAGCCCCCAGGGAACTAACCCGCCCATTCCTGAATAAGTTCACCACTTAGGTTGAACTTGCGGAACCTGATCCCAGATTATTTTCCCTCAAAATTGATGACTATATAATCAGGCGCATCGCACTGAGAAAATCGTTAGTCCATTCTCTTTCTTTAAATTTTCAATAAAAACACCCTCCCCAAAATTTCTGTTTTCATCTGTTGAGATTTAAGCTCCCTTCCAGTTCCATATCCGTCGTACCAGCAGCAGTGCCCCTGGCATTCTGGTTTGCCACTTGGATGCTCCAGCATCCAGGTTGGCAGGCCAGTCTATTTTCTACTTGTTATCTGCCTGACAATTGGCTTCCAGATGGAAGCCAAGATCAAAGTACCCCTTAAAGGGGCGGAAGTTAATAAAGCTAGTGGGTTTAAAAACTGCTGTAGCAATCTTTATGATGGCAATACTTGCATATGGGAAGAGATTCCCATCTATGACCTGGATGCCACAGCGTAAATTACTTTGTGGGAGCACCAAAGGGCTCTGGAGCACCACCTGGATTGAAGGTGGTGGACCAAGTCCCAAGGGGGGACTTAACGCCTGGTGGCATTGGGAGGGCTAGCAGAGCCAGCCTGGGCGCACTTCAGCAGTGGCCAAAAGATGGTAGATGGTGGCACACCACTACCCCAAGTTGGGGCAGCAGGCGTAGATTGCTCAAAATTAGTAAGTTTTGGCTTGATTGTGCAGTCATTTTTTGTATTTTTTGTAAAATCCAAATTTGGCTTTGATTTAGTTATTGAAGAAAAAGAAAAATCCCCTCACTGCCGCTTATCTTTTGTCTAGAATGTGCCCTAGTTCAAAGTCTTGGGTAAGGAATAGGGCACTAAGATTTGAACCTTTTTTGGTTCTAAAGGGGTGCATGATCTTATTTGCTTAATATCTGGATCTAAGACTCTTACAGTTTTCCACATGCCAACCATCCATGAGCTGGTGCAGAAAATTCAGGGTGTGTGGGGGAAGTGGCAGCGGTCAAGGGCACTGCCAGAAGGGGGTTATCAGAAATTTTCCCCCTCACTAAGTTTATTTATGGCGGTTTAAGTTCTTCTAATATAGTTAAATTGGAATCCGCTAAAAAAATCTATTAAATTGGTTTTGGGCATGGGAATTTTTATCCACCAAGGCCCTTTGTGGCCATCAATTGTGAAAACGCCTCTGATAGATATGGGTGCAACAAACCCATATCTGACTCATTGGGACCAGCCATATGTGTCCTGGCCATGGTCACTAAGTCTTCTGGTAAAGCGACGCCAATCTGCCAAGAAAATTGCGTCAGAAGGGAAAAGCAGTTGAAAAATTTGAGAATGAGTTATCTGAAAAATCTGAAAATAATCTGAAGTTATAAGAGTTTAATATTGCCAATCTGATATAATCAAGTTACAAAAGTATACCCAATGGTGAATGCAATCATTTAATTTCCCAATTTATTTTGCATGCTTATAAGGAAGTGGACCTCGACAGGTTCCGCTGTCACTCCATTTTTACCTTTTTCCAATTAAAAGTTCCAGTAAAGTGTTCCATAAAAAATTTATGCTTTATTCTGCATATCTTGGCAGTCCGCTGGACAATTTAAATAATTATTGACATTTCTGGGATTCTTTGGCTGGTGCTCATGGCTGCCTTAATACTGTTTCATATGTCAGTATGGATGGCTGAACTGAAGGTATTCTGGCTGTTGTTCTGGGTGGTCAATCACCCTTACTCCAAGCCAGTATTATTATTATCAGCACGTTCCATGACATAATATATCGACCCAAATTTTCATTCCTCTCCATCCTTCCCTATGGGAAGGGTGCTGCGTAGGTTTTGTTATATGAATGGAAGTTTGACCATCAGTTAGGGTGATGTCTGCTAAGGGGATGGCCTATTTATGGGATCACAGTTTTTATTCTGCGGTTAAAACATATTTCCTAGGCCAAACACCAGTCAGTTCAACCCTCAGGCCAAGTATAAGAGGATCTGGGTTTTTTTCTCACGTGGGCCAAAAGGAATGGGCTGCAAGCGTTAAGATGTTGTTTTTCCAGCAGTCAATGATCTACCCCCTGCATTCCACCATTGTAGGTTTCGATGCTTATATTCTTATGGTTGATGCTTCCACTTTGGGAGAAGCAAGTGTATGTGAATCTGCTGGTGCCCCTGTTGTCCACAGCAGAAGTAGCAGAGTTAGGTTAATTTATATGGTGGAGACCATGGCTTCTTCTCCCAATGATGGACCAGTAGATGGTTTGGCAGATATCCCTTCCCTCACTGTTGCATCTCGCACATTTGCTAAGAAACAAGGTCAGGCTTACTTTCTGTTTCTGGTTAAGATCCAGTGGGTTCTCTCATGGTCTCCATTGAGGCTGTCTTGGACATGGGGGCCGTTGAGGACTTAGGAGTTTGCAGGTCGCTCAGGGGTTGGATCTCAATCTATATGTTGGTTTTCTCAGTCTTGAGTGTGTCATCAGCCTTGATGACCTGTTACCCAGTGAGACGTCCAGTACCATTCTTGGTACATGGGTTCGGCTTCAGTGATCAGTGCACTGCTGTTCTAGATTTTTTATTTCCCGTTGTACTGGTGGCTGGTTGGTGGTGGAAGAAACAGGTTAGTATTAGCCTGGAGCCCAACCTATTGTCATTTGATAATCTTCACGCAAGTGACAACTTTTTGTTAGTTAATACTCTTTCTCCTGTAGAAGTGGTGGGGTCAATTGTTTCAACTCTTTCCTCTATGGCTTTGCCAACGGAATCCATTCTAGCTTGGACCAGTACAGGGACATCATCACTATGGAGAAGCTTAACTGTCTTCCCTCCCACTCTGAGTATGATCTGGACTTCCAGCTGACCATAAATGTCATCAATATCTTAAGTCCTATGTATCATTATATAAAGCAGGAGGAAAACGCCCTGAAAGTGCAGTTAAATGATATGCTCACAATAGATTGGGTTTTAATGAAATCTTGTCTATCGCTTCTGCCATAGTTTTCGTCCTAAAGTCTGATGGGACGTTGTGCCCTAAAGAGATGGGCATCTATATAATATTACCATTTTCAATTCCTATTCCATTGCCCTGAGAAGATGATTAGTAAGGCGATTGCAAAATCCCAGGTGTTTTTAAGCTTGATCTTGTGAATACGTCAAACCAGATTGGGTGGCAGAAGGTCAAGAGTGGCTTATGGCATTTAAACCAGAAGAGAGATCTTCTAATTCTGGGTGATGCATTTTAGCTTGAAAAATGCCCAGCCACATTCTAGCAGATGATTAATGATGTGTTTGGCGATCTTCTGTTCACCTCTGTGGTGGCATATTTGACAATACTATTGTGCATTCCCCCATTCCTGAGCGGCACAAGAAGGACCTGGAGTCAGTGTTATCTGCATTGCACAAGGACAATCTCTATGTTAAACCCTCTAAGTGTGAGTTCTTCAGGAACGTGGTTACCTTCCTCAGTAACTTGGACCTGAAGGATTGTTATGAAATTCCTTACAGCAAGGTTGAGGCCACCCTGAATGATCCACCCCCACCACTCAGTTACAGTTGCAAAGCTTCTTGGGCACCATCACCTTTTGAAAAATTCTCCCATGCCCTCTCACAGCTGGCTGCGCCGCTGCATCCCTTGACAAGGAAATTTGTTATGTTCCAATGGATGGAGGAATGCCGACGTTAGTTTGATACCATCAAAAAGTGTTCATGCCACCGCCCATCCTCAAACATGCTGAACCCACCAAGCCTTTCATCATAGTGTGTGACGCATCATTGGCCAATGTGGGGCAGTGTTGATTCAAGAGCAGGATGGATTGGAGCATCTGGTCACCTATTTTTCATGCAAATTCACTTCTTCCAAACAGTCTTGGGCCTATTTATGATAGGAAGTTGGCAACCATAGTGTATTGCTTATGCATTGGTGGTACCTCCTTTAGGGCATACAACGTGAGGTGCCTGTGAAGATTGATCATCAGGCTCTCATATATTTCTGAAAATTGCAGAATCTGGCACATTGCCAGGCTTGAATATTGTGACCTGTTCAGTTTGGATAAAAACATGAATTTATCAAGGGTTCCCTGAATCTCCTACTTAATTTGTTGAGCTAAAACCCATATTTGGGTCCTTTGGAGGTGGAAGGCCAAAAGCACACCACAGTAAAGCCGCTGTACCAATAATGTAGCCATTGCTCCTTCCCCAGTTTCAGTGGCATAGTGAGGTCTGGAGTTTCTGTTGGTCTCTTGTATATTTTCGGATCAAATGTCCTTCATGAAGGTGTTGGAACTGGTTGACCAGCTGGGACTTCCAGTACATCAGTATACTCAATATTTGTTAGCAGAGAAAGCAATTTTTTTAAATTCCAAGTTCAAATTCCATAATGACTTCGTGACGAGGTGATTCAGGCTCATAATGACCCTCCAGCAGTGGGTCACCCAAGTAATAAAAATGTCTTAACTTGGTGAAGCAGACATACAATTGTCCTGATATCTCCAAGGATATCTCAGCATGAATCTCTAGTTGCATAACATGTGCGTGGGTTAAATCTGATTAATCAGGTTTCAACGCCTTCTCTATAAGTCTGAAACCCCACCTCTTGGAATAGATTGTGTGAAGTTCCCTTACAGAGGGAAGAAGGGACAAAAGGGACCTGTAAAGCCCTTGGTTCAACTGGGTGACTTGGCCTATGTTGTTGATGAGCGCTGGATAACTTCTTCAACTACTAAAATCCCACCCACTTTACCCTCCTTTCCTGCTTCTTCCTTTATAGATAAGATCAAGGGGATCTGTGAAGAGGCAATCCTGGCCAGAGGCCATTAACATGACCTTTACTCTCATCTGGTCCCCACCCTGTCACCTTCCACCATTTAGAAACTTCAAAAATTAATCTTAAAACTCAGGGAACCTGTTGTAAGTCAGAAATCCGGTTTGGTCCATATATTGAAATTTTGGGTCATGGCGAGCCAATCCCTAATGGAAATTTGGCCCCAAAAATTTTTTATTTAAAATTTTAAATTTAAATTGATTATCAAAATCAATTCTTCCAAAAAATTACGCTGAAATAATGAACCAAGCTAATCCACTAAAGTTTGGATTAAAGATAGTATCCCCACAGCTGATCTGGGATTACACTTTCAGAGCCTTTATGAAATTGTACATAAGCTAACTGATGACCCTTAAACCCAGATTATTCATCATAAGCACGTCAGCCAGCCTGTTCAAGCCCTCCCCAATTCTCTTCCCCCAGCAAGTATAAAAGATAACTGTACCTCCTAGGGTCAGTTGTAAGTTCATCCTTATTATTAATTTTAATTAGAAATCCCTGTCCAAAAACCCTCTCCACAAACTCCACTGAGATACATTCCATAAAAAGTTTTTGCTTTAATCCCACTAAACATACCGCTATTAGTGTTCTAGGACCAATGATCGTTGAGTGGGCACTCTGTTCCATCATTCCAGTGGCTCACCAGGCGATAACTGAGGTTATCAGAGTCTACACTATTAACCTGCTCCTCTTAATCTGCTGTATATGTTGGGCACCATGATCTGCCAGTTTCAGCTCGCCAACCCACCATTGAGGCAGCGCAATTTGGACAACCAAATGTTGCACAATCCCTCACTAGGGATGGCCATTATTATCCACCCAACTCACCTCTCCATCCTTCCACTGAGCTGGTGCAATCCGGATTAAGGAAGGCGTTCTTTCTGCTGACTTTGTGGGGGATAATTATCCATTTTAAAATCTGAGAGTGAAACTCAGGTAGTGTAATGATTGGTTTTGCATGATATGGTTTCCCAATTGCCAGAATTAGAGGGAATTACATCTCACGCAATGGCTGCATAGCAGGTTTTGGGCTTTAATTTTGATTCCAAAAATTGAGTCAACTTTTAATTTTTTAGTTGAGTTTATTGAGACTTGATTTAGTTTACAGCCAGCCATCAACGCTGGGAACAAAGGGCTTTCACGCCTAAATCATTTTAATAAATTTAGCTTTTAGGTTTGTTTTATAACCAGCAGGTAGTAGCATCTATATCTCAGTGTGGAGTTCTAAAATGGATACACTCCATGTTTCCCTACTGACATAAGCCTACTTATTTGCCTGAATATATTAATTCATTTTTAATCAAAATCTCGAAGAAGTTAGTTTTATTTAATAGTGTGACTATTGAAGGAACCTTTTCTGATGCTTTGGTTTACTAATTAATATGCAGGTTAATCCAGAGACCCCAAAGGCGATGAGTTTGAATTGGCCCCTGTACCTCAACCAAGTGGGACACCAGAGTCACCATAGCAATGCTGAGTTTTTCCAAGCGCATTTGGAGTAAAAGCTATTCCTTTAAATCGGTAAATAACCTATATCATTATTAGATCGAGGAAACTTTCATTTAGACATGTGGTTGGTTTACCAATGCAACTTTTGGACTCTTGGGTTATTCTGCATGTCACATTACTTGAAACAAATTTTTGTATATATATGAGGAACGCCAATGTCCCAAACATACCCAATTCTGTTACCTATTCTACCAGTTTCATCTCCCTCTGTTGGGGTAGAGGGATATTGGGGGATACTATATAGACTGCTGGCGGTTGAGGCCTCTTTCACCCACCAGGAGATCTCCAGGGGAAGCGTTGACGCTTTCTGTGACCCATGGATTCTTAGATAGTCTTTCTCCTGCCTCCTATTTAAAAGGTTTTTAATTGTATTCAGGTCCATGAGTTGCACCCACGCTGGGAGAGACAAAGGGGCTTTCCTTTTAGTGAGGGGTAATGTAATAGTTGGTTTTAATTGAGATGGTTTCATAATCAATGGAATCATAGGGAATTCTATCTCACGCAATGGGTGCATAGCAGATTTTGGGTTTCATTTTTTGATTCAAAAAACTGATTTAATCTTTATTTTTTAGTTGAGCTAATTGAGATTTGATTTAGGTTCTGGCCAGCTGTTAAATCTGGCATCAGAGAGTTTCTGAGCCTAAATAAGTTTAATAATCTTAACTTCAAGGTTCACTTTATAACCTGCAGGTAGCAGCGTCCAAATCCCAGTTTGTAGTTCTGAATTGGATATACCCCACGTCGCACTATCAACTATAAACCTACCTACATCCTTTAGTATATCAAGATATTTTTTCTAACTTTGCAAATAATTAAGTTTATTTAATAGTGCGACTAATAAAGGAACCTTTATGATGCTTTTGGTTAATAAGTAGAATGTAGTTTACTCCAGAGATCCCAGTGGCGATGAAATCAAATTGGCCTCATACTTCAGCCAAATGGGACACCAGCAATGCTGAGTTTTTCCAGTGCGTTTGGATTGTGAGCTATTCATTTAAATTGATTAATCATCTATATCACCATTAGATCAAGGCAACTTCTTTTAGACATGTAGTTGGTTTAATGATGCAACGTTCAAAAACTTAGGTTATTCTGCACGTTAAAAGTTGCAGATCGCCCAGAGCATTCCTCCTTGGCAATCTTCCTTGATTTTTTTATATTAATCCATTGTCCAAATGACTTTTCCAATTCCATGTGGCAAACTGACCCCCTTTAACAACTGTGCAACGATGTCCAAGCCCACTCCATATTCAAATTAAAATAATTCAATTTGTTTTGCAAACCTGATCTCCATTTTTACAGACTAAAAATATTTAATGAACCTATGGGTTCCTAGATATCTAAAAATGACCTGAAGATCAAGGGACTGAAGCCAAAAAGCCAGCAATTGAAAATCTTGAAGGATTAGTCATCCTCCATGCCTCTCCCACCCTTGAGGGTTGCCCCAGAAAAACCCGTGGTTGCCCTCATTACAGCCATCTGGTTTGCTATGGGGCCTTTGGTATGTTTTTTACCTTTTTTTCACACAGGAACTATAGAGAATCCTTCCTCTAAGTCACCAGAGCTGCTTTGCCGCTGGCATTCTGGGAACTCCACTGGGCTTTCTTCACCCAGAATGGAAGCCCATCTTAATTTAATCAGCAGACTCCAGACAGCTCCATCCCCTGCAGTAGGCTGAGGGTCCGTGGATCTCAGTATCTGTCAACTTCATTGTTGAACTTCCCAGCTCCAACGGGTACAATGTGGTTATGGTGGTGGACACTTTACTAAGTTTTCCTTTTATATCTCCTGTTCATCAGCTATTACCTCTGAGGAAATCACTAAGCTACTAATGCAACATGTCTTCTTGATGTCCAGGTTGCCACAAAAGATTGTAAGCGACCAAGGAGCCACAGTTTATGGCAAAAATTTTGGACGTCCCTCCTGGCTATCTTAAAAAGTAAGCCGTGCCATTCCACCACATACCATCTCCAGTCTGGCGGGAAAATGGAGAAGGTCAACCTTGATTTTTTGTCAGTATTTTTGGGGTTACGCCACCACCATTCAGGGTACCTAAGTGGATGACCTTCTATTGGCACAATTTGTATACAATAATGCTTCACACGCATCTAGTAAGTTTCACCTTATAAGGCCACATTTGGGTATAATCACTCATTCTCCTTTGGTTTGTGCCTTTTCTCAGAGGTCCCTGCTGCTGCAGATTATGCATAAAGAAAACGTAGAACTCAACCCCTGGTCCAGGAGCATCTGACTAAATACATCAGCGATTACAAGAAGTTTAGAGATTGGAAATGTCTTCCCACTCATGAGATCATGGTTATGTCATTGTTCATGCTTGATACACGCTACATTTATGTGAAGGTGACCTCATGGAAGTTCACAAACAAATTTTTGGGCCCTCATATCAGACATTTTCCCACACAGCTAAAAAGTAAGAATGTTATAGGTCAAATTCAGCCAAAATAGGGGAACTTCGGCCATTTGCAATATTCCAATGTTACTAAGAGCTATTTAAATAATAATGAAAATGATATCAGCCAAAAGACCCTGGCCAATTCTTGGTAGAACCCCATTAATTGGGGTAACACCAGTTTAAAACCTGCACAGTCACTAAATGTAAAATCAAATGGTTGGATTATGATGACCATAAGATGGACCTTGGGGTGATTATTGGAAGGCACACCCCCAACCACAACAAAGTCCTTCAATGCACCTACGTGGGGACCCCCTTTTATAGGCTTGGCGGGGTCCCCCAAGGTAAAAAATCCTTAAATGGAGATTGGCTCAAGTTCATAAAATCATTACCTCACAGGTACATTTTGACAAACAGAATACCCCTTCCACCATTCCACTAACCTGAAGTGAGTACCCAAGTCATGATACGTTATTCCCCCATATTATCTAATTTGGACTAGGCTAAGCTATTCTTAACATATCCTCAAATTCCCCTTGACCCTCGAAATACTTTAAATATGAATGGTCAGATGTCCAGGGGGTCTTTTTTCACTTTCAACGCGCTAATAATAAAATTTATAAAAATCCAATTTTTATTAGTGCTTTATATTTAATTTTATTTACAAAACTTTGTGGAATCCAGAAGGCGTCAAGCAACATTGAGCAAGAATCGGCAGGATTCCTACAAAATGGTGCTCACTACTGGGGATCCCTGTACAACCAGAATCATTGCTCATGAGAAGCAACTTGCCAGCGCCTATCCCATCTTTAAGAGCTGGAGCAGCGCCCTTTAAAGCTCCCTTTAAGATACAAATACTCCCCTGGAGAAGGAAGCATTGCTACTGGTTGGGACCATCTAGTACTAAAAAAAGGAAGCATTGCTACTTTCTTGTACGTTTATGAAGTTGCCATGCATGTCACAACTGATAAACAAAAAGTTCAACACATCCTTCCTTTATAATCCACATAGCGCAAGAGAGGATAGTGCCTTATCTGGACCCTTCGCACACTTGGGAAGAGGTGAAGGAGGCTCTTTTAGCTGAATTCAGATCAAAGCAGAGTCTACTTAGGGAAAAACAGGCCTTTATGCGCCTTAGCATGTATGAAGGTGAACCGCTCCTTGCCTTTGCTGAACGATTTTACCTGGATGCGCAAAGGTTAACAACCTCTAACATGCTCACCTTGATGATGCTACCACCGCCCTGTTAACTGGATTAGCTTTTCAGCCCTCTCTAGCCAGGCATATTAGCTCATTGAAACGCCATATCATAAATTTCTGTAATCTAAAGGAGGCGTTAGTAGATGTTGCCGATTTCCATTCATGTGCAACAACCAAGGAAGCTGAGGTGACCCTCCAGCTCTCACTATTGAGGAGCTACCGCTAGTTGATCAGTTGGGAGTAAGCCCTCCTGTTCCTATTCTCCCTACAAAACCTGCTCCCTCTGTGCGACTTAAAAAGCTTATCACACATTTTTATGAATAAAAGTCCTGTAAGGTAGTAACAACAATCCATATGCACAAGCTCACTAAAGCTTCTGTTCCTACCCCTCCAGCTAAGCTGGTAAAAGCGTGCCCAAAGGCTATTCAATCTCCTGTGGCCATCTCTCCTACCTCCATCACAGCCTTTCCAGTTGTTAAAAATACCCTTGGGGACGAATCTGAGGGGGGTTATGATGATGTTGGTTACAATATATTTGGAGCCCCTGCAGAGGTAGAGGTTCCTGGTCATTAGAACTCTGGAGGAGTAGAAGAGACCATTATTCCTGAGGAAACGTATCTCAGCCAAATTCCAGGGTGTCCAAAAGTGATTGACGCTGCCAGCAATGATGATCAATTCTTAACTGGCTTGATTCAACCCCTTCAGCATGTTCATCATATAAGATTCATCATTAATAACTACCCTGAGACTGCTAAAAAACTTACCTTCACCTTATGACTCAAAGAGTTCTTAGCTTTGTCGCCTAACTTTAGAGGAACTCTCAATGAGGTTTTCTGTGGTCATTCAAAAAGTCCAAATACTGGCCATCCTGAACACTGGCTCCCCAGTCAACGTGATCTCCTCTAAGCTTATTAAGAAGATAAAGCTAGCGCCTGACTTGGAGTACACGCAATAAATTGGAACCGCCGGGCTCAACAATACCCATGCTATTTGGGCATATTCTTCCCTTCCCATTTGAGTTGGGAAGCTTATTTTATCAGCCCCTGCTGTGGCTTTAGATAACAACGCATATGATATGATAATCGGCACTCAATTTATGATTGAGTATGAGGGAATAATCAACCTGAAGTAAGGTTACCTCTCATTACTCAACTATGGAGTCCCATTAGTCCTATCAAATAAAGAATACAGTAAGCACAAATACTCTTGCCTGGTTGAATACCCTCTCAGCTATACCTTTGACTTATACCACTTTTGGGCACAACACCTAGAAATTGCCTGATTAAGTGGATGCTAGGGAAGATATCCCTTTTTATGCTGCAGATGAGGTCATTATTAGGCCTGGTGAACAGTGAGTGGTTGACAAAAAAGTCACGCTCCAAATCCCATGCCAAAGTTTGTTGCACATCGTTAGTATTGAGGGCGTTAGTCCCTTGGAGACTCATGTATTTCCTGAAATTCTTGACCCAGATTACTAAATGCCCATTACTTAGCTATTGGGGAACCTCACCTTAAAGAACATAGCTTTAAAAAAACACCAGGGGATAGGCAGAGGCTTGTTAGTCCCAGTGGAGGACATTGAACAAATATACTCCATTGGTTCCATGATGGATATGGGCCTTCCAAAGGATAACCTGGTGTGTACCTTACTCAACGTTCATATCTCAGATGAGCTGGCCCCAGATGAGCTGAAAAAAGTTCACACTCTCCTTGACGACTATAGTGACATATTTTCCAAATCAGATAACGACTATGGCCGCATGAAGAGCTTGTGCCACTCCATTGATGTATGTGATACACATCCAATTTTATCAAAACCTTACTGCAAATCAAAAGTGGAAGAACAGCAAATGAGTACAGAGCTTCAGCAGTTACTAGATGCGGGGTTGCTAGTTCCTTCACAAAGCCCCTGGTCTTCCCCTCTCCTGTTAATAAAAAAGAAAAATGGAGGTCATCGTATAGTCATGGATTACCACAATTTAAATAACCTCATGAAAAAGGATAACTATCCTCTCCCTCACATTGATGACGCCTTGGCCCAACTATCTGGCTCTAATTTCTTTCTGCCATGGACTTAGCTAGCGGCTATTGGAAAATGGATCTCTCCCCTGAGGACCAGGAGAGATGTGCTAAAATTGTAGTGAGGGTCTCATCCAACCAACCCAATTACCTCAAGGATTGTGCAACATACATGCAACTTTCCAGCATGTGATGGACCATATCATGCAGGACTTGAAGCTAAGTTAGGTCATCGTCTACCTTGATGACATCATAGTATTTATTTAAACTTTATAACGAGCATCTTGATCACCTGAAGGAGGTGTCTCAATGACTACATAAGTCAAATATCAAGTTAAAGACATCCAAATGTACTTTATTTCAGAAAAACAGGCTTTCCTCAGCCATTCCATTTCTCAAAAAAGAATTCAATTAATCCAAGGTAAAGTTGAAGCCATCTCATAAATGCTACCCTAAAAATCTATGGGATATTCAGATATTTCTAGGGATGATGTGATATTATCATCAATTCATCCATAAGTTTGCACAACTCAGCGAGCCTCTTGTCCACCTATTAACCAAAACACTCCTTTTCAGTAGGGGTGCTGAACAGAAGTCTGCTTTTGAGACGCTGAAGCAACTTCTGCAACAACGCTCTATCCTACAGCACCCAAATTATAATAAACTCTTCAACGTGTTCTCTGATGCTTTGGACTATGCCATTGGGGCCATCTTAGCCCACTTGGATGAAAATGATGTAGATCATCCTGTACCCTACTTTAGTAAGATACTGTCAAAGGCAGAACGCAACTACAGTGTAACAGAGAAGGGGTGCCTTGATGTTCTGTTAGCTTAAAGAACTACCACCCTTTCCTATATGGAACTAGCTTCACTGTGGTTTCCAACCATGCGTCCCTAAAATAGTTACAGAACATGAAAGATCCTACTTGTCGGTTAGCTTGCTGGGCTCTAAAGCTCCAGCTTTATGACATGAAGATCAAACACTGTGCTGGAACTCGTCACATGAATGTTGATGGGTTGACTTGGCTACCAGTCCTTCACTTAGTTAATAGTGAGGCGGAGAGGCTACATGGCTTCTTAAAGACCCCCAATGACTGGGAAGATGAGGATGAACCTGTACAGAAAATGTTAGCCTGACACTCCCATAACACTAAAGTGGAGAACGGGAAGTTGTATAAGCAGGTGGGAACAAATTGGCTGCCTTACCTTTGGCCCTCAGAACGTGTACCTGCTATCCTAGAAGCACACTCCGCTCTAGATCATGGAGGGGCCAAGAAAACTTATGAGTGGATTAAGGATCGGTTTTATTGGGATGGAATGATGAATCTATCGTGATGTCTTGGAGGCCTGCTTTACTTGCAAGAAGCAGTCCAGCTTCAAGACTAGATATCAGTATCAACCAACCACCCCTCAACAACCTTTCCACACCATTAGTCTGGATGTAGTAGGTCCTCTTTCTCATACTACTAGTGGCAACCGATTTATCCTAATAGCCATTGACCATTTCACTAAGTGGGCGGAGGCCGTAGCTCTTCCTGCTCAAATGGACAAGGCCACAGCCACCTTTTTACACCAGAATATTTTCTCTTGACATGACTTTCCTCAAGTATTACTCTGCTATAATGGAAAAATCTTCACCTCCAGAGTAGTAAAAATTCTGGCCACATCATTGGGGCTCAATAACTTTTCCTAGCTCCATACAATCCATCTACTAACAGGACTGTGGAGAGAGCCAATGGAACCTTATTATCCATCCTACGAAAAATGGCCTCTTCTGATTCACTTCATTAGGATCAATCCTTACCCAGTGCTCTTATGGCTTACCGGATCAGTTATCATCAGTTCTTGAAAATGTCCTCATTCTGAGGCTTGTATGGGAGGGAACATGGAATACCTGCTCTTTTGGTTAAAGATGTATTCTTATCTAGAGTTGAGGAACCCAAGAAAGTTATGCGCAGACTAGCTCAGTGCATCATCCAACTCCAATCTGAGGCTATGACTAATTTAGCCAAAACGGTGACTAAAGAAGGGCAGGCTGCTAATGAGCTCTGAACCCCCTGCCTACATTCCAAGTGTCTGATATGGTATTATACTACCATAACTGCATCACTTTTAGAAGCAGTAAGCTTTGATCAAAATGGGAGGGTCCCTTCACCCTTACTTACAAAAGAGAAAACAAGTACTCTATCAAATCTTTAGCTACAGGTATTACCATCAATCGCGTACATAGCCATTTCCTCTGAAATTATTCTCCCCCAACATTCTTGATGAGGGTGATGTTGGACATTTGCCCTCACAGCTGAAAAGCAAGAATGTTTTAGGTCAAATTCAGCCAAAATAGGGGAACTTCGGCCATTTTCAATAATCCAATGTTACTAAGAGCTATTTTAATAATATAAATGATATCATCCAAAAGACCCTGGCCAATTCTTTTTAAAACCCCCATTATTTGGGGTAACACCAGTTCAAAACCTGCACAGTCACAAAATGTAAAATCAAATGGTTGGATTACAATGACCACAAGATGGACCTTGGGGCGACCAACAGAAGGCACTCCCCTAACCACAACAAAGTCCTTCAACGCACCTACGTGGGGACCCCCCTTTTATAGTATTGGCGTGGGTCCCCAAGGTGAAAGAAATTTCTCAATGGGGATTGGCTCAAGTTCACAAAATTGTTATTTCACAGGTACATTTTGGACAATCAGAATCCCCCTTCCATCATTCTGCTAACCTGAAGTGAGTACCCAAGTTTTGATATGTTATTCCCTCATATTACCTAATTTGGACTAGGCTAAGCTATTCTGAACATATCCTCAAATTTCCCTTGACCCTCAAATACTGTAAATACTGAATGATCAAATGTTGAGGGAGGTCGTTTTTTCACTTTTATTGCACTAATAATAATAATTATAAAATCTAATTTTTTATTAGTGCTTTATATTTAATTTTATCTACAAAACTTTGTGGAATCCAGAAGGCGTCAAGCACCAGTGAGCAAGAATTGTCTGGATTCCTACACCTCACGTGTCAAGGAAAACTTAGTTAAATGGAGCCTTTTGGTTGGCTCTTCTCATGAATTGGAAACAGCACCCCATCTTTAATGCTTCCCAGTTGTCACCATTCAAAGGCATGCCTTCTGTGGATCCTAAGCCCATGGTGATTTATGGCTCAGTGGAAGTGGATGTCAGGGACTGGTGTACTACTGACCTGGTTGGGGTAGCTAACCATGAGCTAGCATAACCAAGGGGTTTGACCCAGTGTGACAAGGACATTAGAGGTGTCCAGGTATAAGGAATGGTGGGTAAACTGGCATGGGAGCTGCTTAAAGACATGGCTTTAAAAGAGGAAAGTTGGAAGGGAGTTTCTTATAGGCTGGGGTGGTAGATGGGTATTGATAGCACTTTAGTAAATAAACTTAATAGTGTTTGCATTATAAGAATATTTTTATTGGATGCAAAGATCAACCAAATGAATGACTTGGTTTTATATATCATCCAATTTCCTGGACTTACCAAAGCTTAGTTGATTTTAAACAGTGCAATATTCTTCTCTGGAGTTTATGGGATTGCAACTTGCATGTGATTTTTGAAAGGCAGTGGGAATAGTCTCAGTCTTATCATAAATTCGTTTTGGTGCGATTAATTGACTCAATACTATTGCAAATAAAGTAGTTAAAATGATTAATCAAACATTTTCACTACAATCATTTGATATGCAATTATTTGTTTTAACTTCATCACATATCATATTGATCTAACTGACAATATATGTAATCTCAGGAATTCCATTAATGTCAGGATTTACCCTGACAGTGGAGGTCAAGGATATTTTGTCATCCCATTGTTTGCATCACTCAGTGTAATACTTGTAGGCATGGAAAGGATTTTCTTATATAAAAACAGTTGGGTTAGTGCCTGCAATTGTGTAAATTGCTATGAGTTGGTGGATGCCTTCCACATTGCAAACCTAAACGCTCCTTGCCCTTCCCAGAAGGTTGCCTTAATCTTGGCGATCAAGCTCCTAAAGGTGCACAAAAATATTGCATTGGCCTAAGTCCCAGTGGGGTTGCTCCCATGACTCATAAAGGAAAGGTTAATGTAAGCCTTGGGCAGCAACCTCTGCGGTTTTATTTGGAAGTATTCTTGTTTCAGACCAAGAAGGGGAAAAAGCTGGTGGTCATATCCCTCATCACCTTGGGCGATTTATCCCATATGGTAGATGAGAGGTGGGTGATGGCATATCCTTGAAGATCACGTCATTATCCACCTTTTATAAACACCCATGAGCTGGTGCAGAGAATTCAGAGTGTGTTGATAAGTGGCAGCAGCCAGGTGCCTCTGCCAGAAGGGGTTTTGCAGCAATTCCCCCTTAAAAATTATCTCTGGTGGTTCATGTTACTCTGATATAGTTAAATTGTAACCTGTAAAAATCTTTTATTAAATTGGTTTTAGGCATGAAAATTCCCATCCAATGTGGCCCTTTGTCACTATTAATCATGATCCAATCCCTGATAGATATGGGTGCAACAACCCCCTTTCTGACTCAGTGGGACCATCCATATGTGGCCTGGCCATAGGCACACACAGTCACCCATGGGTCTAATTGATACCTATATGCTAAGCAAAATCATGTAAGGAGGGAAAATATGGTGGCAAATTTGATCATGGGTCAGAAGGCCAAGCTATGATCAATCTGACGTCATAAGAGTTTCAGAATGCCGATCTACTGTAATTGAGTTGCAAAATTATTCCTGGTGATGAATTCAATCATTCAGTTTCCCAATTTGTTTTGCAAACTTATAAGGCGGTGGACCCTAACAGGATCTGCTGTCACTCCATTTTTTCTCTATAAAAATTACAATTAAAATGGTCACCAAAAAGAATCAAGTTTTATTTGCAAATCTTAGCAGTCTTCCAGACAAATTGAATGTGATTGCCAATTTTGGTAATCTTTTGCTGGTGATCATGGCTGCCTTGCTACTGTTTTATCCATCAGTATGAATGGCTTGAAGGTATTCTGTTTGGCGTTCTGTGTGGTCACTTACCCTGAGTTCCAAGAAAGTCTTATTATTATCAGCACGCTAAATGACATACATATGAAAAGAGCCTCTTGAGATAACTGAGAAGCCCTCTATGGATGCCTAAACTCTGAAGGATCCTATTAGAGGGAATATTATTAACCTCATGCATGTTAATTTTCTGAAGGAATATCACCAGTAGTCTGGCCTATCACCCCCTAGCTCTCAATGATGTTGTGGACCCCCACAAATTTTGCTCCCTGATGTTTGGTCAAGTGTGGGAAAGTTGTAATTCATTTTAAGCAAATATCAGTTTCATAAAATTATTTACTTAGTTTATAGTTTAGTGAATAGTAGAGAGGGTTCAATTGACAATATATTTTACTTGCCATGTGGGCCTCACTCTAAAGGTAGTTGCCAAAATTGTATTGAATTACTTTTGGAAAATCTGTTGGGACCAGTATTTATTAAATACTATGCTGGTAAATGAATTCTCAATCCCTTCTTGCAAAGCTCTCGATTCCTTATATTTATTGATCACCAAAGCCTATAGCCTTGGTCATCATACCCACATTTATATTGTGTTATTTGTAATCTCAATCTATCCCCACACCAACATAAACCAATTAGTTATAGGGAATGGATGTTATTTGAGCCATCCGCTGGAATCTCAATTGTTGTGATTACTGTTACTATTATAGAAATACCCTTAGTTCTAAGCAAATGATTCTAAATCAAATTTAGATATTCCACTTATTTTCCCTTTCTTAAATGCTGCTTGGTAGCCTAAAATTACACTAATAAGAAGTTGGAAGATGAGAAGAGCATATCAAGGAGGATTTTCACTTGCAAGGGGATCTTTTTTTGACTGTAGCTACCTTGAGCTGATGACTGATAAACTTTTGAGTGAGCATCTGAGCCACTGGCAGTGTTTGATACTACAATTTGCTACTTTTATTTTATCAAAAAAGATCCTATTTCTGTAATAAGGTTTCAAGTGTACACTTTGTCAAGGTTACTGTACTCAAACAGTACCTTGCAGTTGTGTGTATTTATGATCTAAACCTTCAACTTGGTGCCTTTGTGCCAGTCTAACAATCCAAAAACTTGCTAACACTAGAGAAGTTATAAGTTGGATTTTAGAAATTTAATTTTCAATTGTACAGAACATTCAAAAATTAGTCAAGGGCCCAATTATTCGAATCTATAATGAGTTGAAAGGTAAGTTAGCCTTATTTTGAGAAGTTTGTAGTTCTTGTCAGAATACTGAGAATATCATATAACCTCAATTGGAAGGCTACACCATAATCATTTTTAAGCAATATATAAGCTTTAAGCCAATAATTGATAGGTATGAGATCAAATTTGGTAAGTGTTAGTTAAGCGTGGAGACATATGAATACAAATGAATACAACAAGTGTATAGATTCTGATCCAACCAATACAGAATCGTCTTCTTTTTGTGGCGTTTTAATATTTTATAAAAAAAACTTTACAACGATTTGTGTTGGGTTCAACGCGAATAATTGAGTTTTATTGATATCTGGTCCATTTGTATTAGTAGTTAGGTTGATGGTTAAAACATTGGAGCCAAATCCTAGTGATGAAGAGAACTGTCAATAAACTTAAATAAAATAAAGATATGCGTTTGAAAAGCTAAAGTTTTAAACAAATCTTAGAAACATTATATATTGAACTAAGGAATATTTTACTTGTGGTTTAGGAGATAGGAAAATTGATGGATTTCAAAGGTAAATATGGAAATAGTTATTTGGCACATAGTGTAACCCGTGTTCCTCGATTTCGTGACAAATTGGGCCATCATGATTGGTTAGAGTTCCCCACAAAAATTCTAGCTTAAAGGCTATTAATTCGTCGCGTACTTGTATTATTGTATTAGGCATGACTGCTGCCTCCCGAGTTCGATCCCGGTAGATGAATTTGGGTAGGGGACGATTATGAGCGTTGGCGTTGTGCACCAATGTCCCGAACCGAGATAGCGAATAGCAAAGTGATCCATCGTTTCCTGACCTATCAGAACGGTGCGCGTGGAAGTTAAGTTTTATTCTCCTTTCCGACTAATTTCGAATTTCCTATCTCCCCATCAAGCGGTGCGGTATCGTCCCTAGGTCGGCCCACCTCGAATAAATAGTGCATTTATTGGGTGCAAAAACCAATTAAGCTGTTTAATTTTAAATTTTTTAATACTGCTTCTTGAAGTTTACTTTCGTAAATATAATATTTTACTTGGTTTGATACTTATATTTTAGTTACTTTTCACTAAAAACATAAACAGTTATACATGCTTTTCCGTTCCTTAATGACATTTTTAATCTTTTTTTTAATCTTGACATTTACAACTTTAGTTTAACGAGTGGAAGCTTTTCGCTAAAATTGTTTTTGTCGTACTTTACACCCATTATATTTTTGGCACACAGACAAAATGTTTAGGATAAGAACTATACTTTATCAGGCAACTATTTCTTATGGAAATAACAACTGATGTTTTATAGATCCAACTTATAAAAAATGCGCCAGGCCAAAATTAGTTATCTGATGCTAAAGTCAGCGTTAAACTTAGAACCCAATTTATCGTTGGTCCCTTTACGCTTTAAAAGGCTCTTTAACAGAAACTTTACCACTTGTAATAGTCAGTGTGCTAGAACTCCTGGTTTTTTATCTGGGTGGAATATATTTAACAATGCGAAAGAAGAGGAACAAACAAAGGAATCCGCCGATGCCTGTGAGACAGCTCTTGAAAACGATAAAGCCTCTGAAAATATTGTAACTACATTAACTACCGCCCAACTCCCGGTGGGATTAATTTCACTTAACAAAGAAAGAACTGCCAAGTAAGTATAAACGACTCATTTTTACCGGTGAGGTTTTTGCATAGTGATATTTTTAATGTTTTATTCCTTTCTACATTTCCATTTTTTTAATTACAAAACATGACTTTTAGCAGCTAAAAGCATCTAGCATAGTAGTACCAGAAAAGAAGGAACTGACTAGAAAAGAAATATCTCAAATATTTTATAAGCAACTTCGAAGTAATCACCCAGAAGCCAATGAGGCTTTGAGTGAAGAAGAGATTTTGTCACTCTCGTTAACTGACCCCAAAATTAAATTTAAGGTTAGTTTTATTTATTTCGATAAAGATATTTGTTTTTTTTGCTACTTTCAAGTTTTAGTCCTACATCTAATGTAACTTATCCTATTACAAAATTACTTTGACTCTAGCGTATTTTCACTTCTAATTTTGCTTTTATTTTAAGGTACTGTCACAACTTGAAGAAGCCTTGAACCTAGCGAGCTTAAGCAAATCATATATTTATCCCAACAGAAACCTTAATAATTCACAGTCTGTCAAAGATGTTTACAACTATTATGTTATGGAGGAGGAAAAATTTGACGCTAATGCCGGGTATCAGCTTGAAAAATATTTTAAAAAATAGAAGAGGATGCTGCCGATGGGCAAGCCGAGAGCCTACCTCCCAATTTTAGATTTGAGCGCCATGTATGGGTTGAGTACCCTGTTCCCTGCCCTGTTCCTAACTCAAAGCATATCCCTAAAAAGAAGTGTACGTCTATGCCCAAAAAGAAAGGTGGGCGTTTACCACCCAGGCATTTGAGAAGCAAAAAGTTATTAAAATAAAGTATGTGAAATCAATATCTTACTTTGGCTGCATTCGTTCAAATTTTGAGATAGATTATCTTAAATTTTATTTTTTGTCTTAAGTCTTATTGTGCAAGTATTCATTTTCTGCAACAAATTTTAACAATACTATATTCTACCTATATGCAAACATGATTGAACCTGATGTTGCCATACGATGTTACATTCAGGGCTCCGATTTATAACTCAACAAGCTATAGTAGAAAGCAGCACAGCTAAGGGCCCAATTTAAAACTGGTCTGATTTATGGCTTTTTAGTACCCCACGATTATCTTGTGGTGATAGGAATGCACAACCAAACCCGGCAACAATACTATATTGTACCAAAAAAGAAAAATAAAATACTGGTATTAACTCTCCAGAGCCAATGCACTACGGCTGTTAGGCTCTCAAGGGGTAATTAACTAATTTAAATCTAATTGTAAAATATTTCAAACTTGAATTATACTGATATTATTTGTGTAAAATAATGTGTACAGGTATTCTAATTGGAAACCACATATATGGTTGTGCTGTCCAAAAAGCACCAATATATGTCAATGTATCTCTACTCAGCCTGCCATAACTAATCTCCTTTCACGTTAAGACTTCATTAGACAAATTTAAAATATCATTATACTCAATACAAAAAAGTTCAATTCATTGTCACCCCTGCCCTTTAGATGCATCGTCTCACATTCTATACTCTCAAACATAAGTTTAAAGAATATATGGTTAAAAATATAGTTTAAGATGAGGCAATAATTATTTTATATAAATTGAGCTATGAAAAAAGATAGTTATTTTTGGAATATCAAAAACCACTTATCAATTGATCACTTTTATCCAAGTATGTAGTTGTAAAAGCTAAAGATGTGTTATATAAACTTCTTTGTATATATTGTTTGTGCTTTAAACATTTATTTACAAGATACTACTTAATCTGATACCATTTAGCTAAGTTATTTACAACCATAGGTATGATAGAGTAACCATACTTAAAAAATTTAGAGAGTGTATTTTGATCTGTTATATAAAATTATCTCACTGATATCATGATAACTCATATATAATATTAGTATTAGTTATAAATAAATTACAAGAATATAATGTTGTTTTAGCTTATTTTGTACTAAAACTTCAACAATCATGCAGTAATTTTATATCTATATACTATTTGCATCATATAAGTATGTAAAATATTTGAATAAATGAATAGCAACAATATACTCATAACCAAGAACTTAAACGAAAATAAGATATTTCTTACCCATAGATAGTAATTATATACTATATTAGTTTGATCTTATTTAACTTATAACAAACTAAATCAATAAAGCTTATAGTTGTAACATCATTAACTTTGTATTCAGAGCCTTTAATGCAGCCTAGAAAATACATTATGAGTCTATGTAAAGCAGACACAGTATACTAATATCTTTTGAAGTATATAGCTGCAATATTATGATTTAAAGCTCATTGAGCACAAGTCATGATGTACACCAAAAATATTACTTACTATGGTAGATGTTGGTAACAATGACAGATTAGAGTATATTGGCAATAATACATAATATGATATATTTAACATATAGGCTTCAGGTTATCAAAAAGCATCACTATTTTAATTTTAAACAACTGCCTCTTCTATTAAATCATTTTAAGCACTATTGCTTGGTGTCATAGAAGTCTTCAATATAGAATAAGGTATAAAAAGCTTGCTAAATTTTAGTGAGGCAGCATTGACTAGATTCAGGCAATTCTTTTTCTAGACATTTAGTGTATGGTTCCCAGCTGCATCCATCAGAATATAATGGACCTTGCACCCTTTAGGACCAAAAGGGTCATCAACTTAAGGACACTTCCATTGGGACAATTAGTGGATCTTTGATATACTTTGGATATGCGTTGGTAGATATCATTTCTCCTTTTTGAGTTCCCCATCCCTTAACCAATTCTCGCTACAAAACCCAGTATTATTTCTGATTCAGATAAATAATATGTTTAGAGATTTAGACAGCCATGATGTGGTTTTAAATATATAAAAACTGTGCAACGAGAGAAAACTCCCTTCCAAATAGAAAGCTCTATTATGAGAACCCTCATTTGGAAAATTATAAACCCAGTTGTTATAATTTTAGTGATATATATGAGATATGCCAAAGGGGTTTAGCAGGGTTGTGCCCACTGAGAAATAGGAAAGACAATATGAAGAAACCAGTCCTTGGAACACATGCAATAAATATAAGAAAATATGGAGCAATTGCTCCAATGACACTACTTTATTGTTTTTAATATATAATGCCAGATACCCTCTGCTCCACTTTTCCAGTATACTAACAATTCCCCATCTTCAGTCTTCTCATCTCACCAATATATCAGCAACTTCAGTCGATACTATCCCTTTTGCTTAGACTATTTATCTCCACCATATTCTCATTAGTTCTAGCAGAGGCTAAGATTCCTAAATTTACTATTGCCTTAGTTTGGGGCAATCTACTAAATATTCATCATACATTGACATCACCTTATCACCTGATTTGAAGGCAATTCAATAATTATTTGTCTGAAGCTTAGTATCACCTTATTTATTTATGTCAAGGCAATCTCATCAATATTATATACTATTCAGTTTGGCAACTTCTCACCCATTCCACTGTAACTACTTAGAACTTATCATTCAGTCATATCAGAATCTCAACATTACTCTCTCCCTTTAGTGGACAATAAGTCTCCTATTGTTTATACACCCAAAGGAACTTTGCATGCACTTGATTATTGATCCAACCACTTGCAGGGTCCTTGATAGTATAGGTATCACCACCTGTTTTCTTAATTACTTCAAATGGACCAATCCAGATGCTGGACAATTTATGCTTTTAACTGGACTCATGTTGGTCATGAAACAGAACCATATCCCCATATTTGAACTGAGCTAGCCCACTACACAGTACCTGATTGGCATATTGATTCTTTACCTAATTGGTTAAGCTGAACGAGTATGCTTCAGAAAGCAGCTTGATCAGCATATTTGGTAGGTTAGTCAAGTAGTATTATGGATCCATTCTGATGGTATATTTCATGCAGGCATAGAGCAGTTCGGGTAGAGCTGGGTGCCATCTATTTAGTAACTGGAAAGGACTATTACCAATTGCTGAGTGATAGCTGATGTTGTAGGCAAAGATGGCAGTGGATAGGATGGTACTCCAATCAGAGGGTCCATCTGTTACCAGTTTCTGGAGTATATTCACCAGTGTCCCTTTGACCCTTTTGACCATAGCATTGGATTCTGGATGATACAGGTTTATTAGGACCCCATGGATAGCCATCAGTTCATTGAGCTTGGGTAAAAAAGTAAGAAGTGAAGTTTGTCCCATTGTCAGTAAGGATGAACTGAGGACAGCCATGCTGCTGAATTATATATTCCATCACAAACTTTGACACTGTGACCACCTCCTGATTGTGTATTACTCATGCCTCAACCTAACTGGTCAAGTGGTCAATTGCCACCAGAATATACTTGGAATGGTTTGCTCCTGTTGGAAGGGGCCCCACAACATCAATAGAAATCATATGCCAAGGAAAAGTGAGGTTTCACTAATTGGTACAAAGTTTTTTGGCAGATTGGCTTCTCCACTTGACACTGTGCTATCAGTAAATAGTTTCAAGTACATCAAATTTCATACTTTCCCAGTACTACTGAGGTTGAAACAATTGCAGAGTCTTATATACTCCACCATGCCCAACTTCTTGGTGTGCACATAAATAATATTTGATCAAGCGGAAGATCTTGGGATATTCATGGTAGTGTCCCCTATCCACTTGTACAATTCACTATTTTTCTGGAACATATTGGCCCTAATTCCATTTAATACCTTGATAACTTGGGGCGGTTTATCGTCATATTTCCCACTGAGCATTTTGTCATGAATTACATCATTGAGATCTTCTGTAACTGCAAGGGTTGGCAATCTCAATAAGCAATATGCATCTTGGTGTTTTGCTCTAAGTCAGTAAAGGATTTCAAAGATGTTGGCCTGCAGCTTAAGAGCCCATTAGGATAGACGCCCCTCAGGCTCTCTGAGATTTTGTAACCAGCGTGATGACGCATGATCCATTATGACTTTAAACTTTACCTCAAGCAAGTATACCCTGAATTGCTTATAGGTGTAGATCACCACTAAGCACTCCCACTTAGTTATGGTTTAATTGCATTCATGACAGTTCAAGCTATGACTGCAGTATGCAACTGGGTGCTCCTCCCCTTCATCATCTTGTTGGGATAGCACCACCCTAACGGCTGAAAGGGATGCATCCGTCTGTACAATAAATTCCTTATCAAGATTTTGTAGTAACACTGGTTCATTGATTAAAGGCCATCCAAAGTTTATAAAAGGAGCGTTGGTGATGCTCTGTCTATTCAAACACAGCATCTTTTTTTAACAACTCAGGTAGCAGTTCCTCAATACAACTGAAGTTGAAGATAAAGCATCAGTAGTAGCTGACCATCATCAAGAATACTTGTATGCCCCAATTACTGGTTAGCTAAGTCATTGTTTGAATAGCTTCCACCTTGTCCGGCTGAGATTTAAGCCCTTTTGCATCTACTACAAATCCTAGCTATTCCAACTGTTCCTTGAAGTAGTTACATTTTTGAGGCTTATTTTTGACGTTTGCCTCAGCAAGCTGGAGTAAAACTGCTTCTGGATGATCAAGGTGCTCAGAAAAGGTTTGAGAGATAACATTAATATTGTTGAGGTACACAATGATGCATTACAGCTTCAGGTCGCCAAGAGTGGTGTCTATTACACATCGGAATGTAGCCAGGGAATTACACAGACCTTGTGGCATATGGGTCAATTGGAAAAGCCCCTTAAATGTGATTATGGCGCATTTCTTCTGCTCTGCCTCAAGAAACTTGATTTTCCAGTAACCTAATATAAAATATATTGCCAAGCAGTAATGAGCTCCCCCTAACCAAACCAAAGCATCATCAATCTGCAGCAAGGTATACAAGACTTCTTTTTTATACTGTTGAGCTTCCAGTAGTTTATTGCTACCCAGTTGGTACCGTCCTTCTTTTTGACAATTAGGATGGGCAAAGCCCATGGACTCATTGACAGTTTGAGCATCCCTTGCTTCAGCAGCTTTCCAATTTCTTTGGTTGTTACTTTCTCAGCTGCCTTAGATCAGTGGATCAGCTGCAACCTGATGAAAGGATGACCCCCAGTGTCCAATTTGATGGACCACCCCCTGAGCGCACCCTAAATTGTGGTCATTGACAGCAAAACTCTCTAAATTTTTCAAATAAAGATATTACCCAATCCTTCTGTTCTTCAGTTAACCCAACTAAGATTTTGCGTGGTACCACTGTCATTATACCGGGCTGCAGCTCATTGGGTAGACCATAGTCATCCAGTGACCCAAACTTGTGAACCTGAAGGACCTCCTCAACAGAGGTCAAGTTTAAATATGTCACTATTTGATGTCAGCAGATTTGCAATAGTTACAATTGTAAATTTGAACCAAGAACCTTAATCTCCCCATGTTATTTTGAGTATAATGCCTGGAGCCATGTGAGGCTCAAGCTTCATTTTCTGATAATATTAATGTTCTCACTCATTGATCCCATCTGGTACTTCCACCTCTAACTTAGTGTTTACAATTACTTGGTGGCTGGAGGGGATGGATATAGGCCTGGAAGCTCGGAGAGGCAATCCTTGATATTTGTATATCTGTTGGAAGAGAACGGGTCTTTCTCTTTAGTTAATGGTAGCACACTGGAATTACACTGTCACTATAGGCGGGGTTGACATGTCCCATATTCACCTGATCTGTTAATACTCCGCTGTAGGTGAAATAAATTGGAATCTGCCGCACCAAAATTTCAAAGTTTTCCTCCATCATATCAACAATAGCACTGAAGTGCCAAATAAACGCTATCCAATTAACAGGTCATAATTACTGTTCAGTAGCACTATTGCTGGAGCTATGATGACAATTGACCCAAACTGCAAGGGAAACGAACTATACGCGCCTTCTGAGACTGTGCTTTCGTCTCCAGAGGTCCCATACACCATTCAATAATCTACATTAAGTTTCATTAAAAATTTTTCTACAAAACTAGTGGAAACATGTTGACAGGGCCCCATATCTATTAAAGCACAAACTTGGGTTTTTGCTACAACAGTGTCACAGTATATACATTCAGAATAAGAAGAATTCTGACTTTTTAATACATGGACTTTTATTAGGATCTCTTTTCCCAAGGAAACTCATAATCCCCTTGCTGAATTTGTGGTATTCTTGGATAGCGTCAACCAGAAGGGCGACATATACTCCTTGCAAAGAAGATGCATCAGAAGAGGGGTATAGCTTGTCAGGGGAATCTTGTTCAAATATCTGACAAGTGTATGGCTTCAGCTGCTCCAGAGATTCTTCTTCTGCCATGTCCTTGGCTTGCGCTTATGTCAATATATTCACCCTTCAACTGGCTGCTGATATAGGAATGCATCATCATACTGAGGGACTTCCACTGAATATACCTTGATAGGTTCAGGTGGGACGCTTGAGATTTGGATAGTGGAGGTAGAGAGTCTCGTCTCTACTCTACTCTGACTTTTCCCTGGTAATTCTGATCCTGTTGTACATAATGGTCCTGACAAATGAGGAAACTCCGTGAAAGGTGCCCAGGGCAGCTGCATTCAAATCAATTTACCCTATAGGGCCCACGTCCTAGATTATTTTAAGATGGGCCAAGCCAGAAGTTGGATTGTGGGTGGTTGGAGTAAACAGGCCCATATGATAGTTAAATGACTGATGGTAAATTGTCCAAGGGCAAGGTGTGTAGTTATAATAAGTCAGGGGTTACTAGGCGGATTTTGAATAGGGTGGGATTTTTCCTACAAATAAGAAAAACCAGTGATACCTGAGGTAGATTTCCTCTCTGTATTGGGTGGAGTAAAGGTAGCAGATAGACAGCGCAAAATTTGGACAGCATTGAGAAGGCTATGCTATCCTTCAAAAATGGAGTCATGGCATTATAAAGCTCACAGTATGGCTTCACTGAAGAGGTCATCGAAATTCCCACATTGGTTTCAGCTAGAGTGCCTGTCCCTATTAGCATGTAGGCTTCCATTGTGAAGCAGTCTGCAAACTTAACAAGCTTTTCATTATGATGAAACCCTTTTGGGAACCCAGAAAGTTTTTTGCCTGATGGTGCTGATAAGAGCCAGATGTTCACAAAAATCACTTAAAACTTAAAAAGATTACTTTTTTAATAAAAGTATAGGTTTGGTTTTTTAAAGTTTTTATTTGGGCGCGGGCTAGGAAGAAAAAAGTGATTTCTCTTGATACTAACACTCAGTATCTAAACTATATCAAGTATCAAGGGTCAAAGGGATTCAATGTTATTGTTCAGAATAGCTTAGTAACATCTAAATTAGGAAATATGTAAATTCATCCTATTGAAGCTCGTGAAATTTGGTTTACTTTGACAAGACAACTGATTGGAAGTTATTTTTAGGCAGAATGTACCCTTGTGGTAGTGATTTAATACATTTCAACCAATCACCATTAGATAAAATAATTGAACCTTGGGGACTTCCGCCAAGCCTATAAAAAGTGAGTTCCCCGCTTAGGTGTTTGAATAGAACTAGACGTGGTTGGGCAAGAAGCATCCAATGGACATCTTGAAGTCCGCCGCATGGTTGGAGCAATCTGACTGTATTACTTTGAGTTAATTGCCCATGCAGTATTTGAGAAAGTGTTACCCTGATTTGAGGGGTTCCATCAAAATTGGCAGGGTCTTTTGACTGATATTGTATTTATTTTTGTTTAAAGCAATATTATTATGAAATTGAACGTGTAATTGGCTGATCATATTTGTTATATAAGAACTTTTCTTACCTAAAACATTGTTTTGCTGAAGTCAAGATGGCAATTATCTGACAACCCTATAGTCAAAAACTCAGCCTTCCACCGCAACATCTTGGAAGTGCCTCCAAACAACTTCAGCACAATCCACTTTCACCTTCTGATATGTAATGTACCTGTTTGGAATATAGCAAGTAACTTGGTTGCCACTTCCAAAATCCATGGTGGATATCAGTACTTAGCCTTATGCCAATCTGAGGCTCCTTTTTCTGCAAATTCAAATTGTTGAAGAATCCATGGATGATTCCATTACAGTCAAATGGAGGTAGCTTGTCGATGCATATCTCCTCTTTCCAATGGGGGCAAGGCGGGTAAAAGGTAGGTTTCAACTTCCACTCCATGCAGTGTAACCAATCATTAGCATCATCCAGGTGATCAGATAGTTGCCTGTTCTGTTGTCCAAGTATCTGCAACTGACTAACTGCATTTTCAAGTTATATTGTAAAGTCATCACGCTCCTGAAGGAGCTCCTCTTGTTTTTTGAGCACTATGTTCACAACAAGTTTAATTTCCATGGCTTCTGCCAGCATGGCAAATTGGGAACTTTTCCTTCAGTGCAGGCCTGATATACCATGGCCAGCAACAAGGGAATATATTAATTTAATGGTTGTTCAATGGGTCCTCTGTAGTGAGCACCACTGTTATAATTTTGGTGATATAAAAAAGATATGATGAAGGAGTTTGAAAGGGTCAAGCCCACTGAGTAATAGGATAGATGACATGAAAATTGCCGGCTATTGAAACACATGTAATAATTATAAAAAAATATGGAGCAATTTTTAATGACAATACTTTGTTGTTATTAATATATAAAGGCAGATACTCTCTGCTTCGCTCTTCCACTATACTAACAATTCTCCTCCTTCAGTCTTCTCATCTCTCCTATATATTAGCAACTTCAGTATTACTGACTCTTTTGCTTAGACTATTCATTTCCGCTGAATTATCATTGGTCTCAGCAGAGGCTAAAATTCCTAAATTTACTATTGCCTTTGTTTGGGGAAATCTACTAAATATTCATCATACATTGATATCACCTGATTTAGAGGTAATCCAGTAATTATACTGACCAAAGCTCGGTATTGACAATTGCCTTATGTCAAGGCAATCTCATAAATATTGTATACTACTTGGCTTGGCAAATTCTCGCCCATTCTGTCATAACTACTTAGGGCTTATCATCCAGTCATATTAGAATCTTGACATCAGGGTAATCCTGGGTGAAAATACTTTACAGAACAAAAGCAAATAAGGCCTAAGCTATATGGGAAAGGTAAACAAGAGAATCAATTAAATTGATGAGTTTTAATGGTACCAAAGTAGTATCTGACATTTGAACCAAGGATTGAACCCTGCCATATAGAGTAGCTGATCAGATTTAAATGAATGATGTAACACCAAAACATGACGTTTATAACCCATTTGGATCATTTTAGAACAACATTGTTATTTTTTGAACATCATAACTTATCTAAGCCTACCTCTGTAAGTCAATATGAACAGCCCATCCATATGGATCAAGAATAATTTCCTCATAGGTGTAAGAAAGGGCTAAACCTCCAATGGTGCCCTTCTCCCAGATCATTGACCTATCTTATGTGATAGATGGTGGATAGGTTACTTCCCTGTCCCTCAAGTATTCTACCTCTCTGCCCCTATACCTCTTATACTTTGTTACAAATGATTGAAGGGTTAGAAGGGAGGTGGACCAGTATAGGGCCTCCAGCAGGATCTTAGGGATCACCCCAATCAAAGCTTGGTTACTTTCAATACTCAAGAAATAATTCCACCCCACCCAACGCCCCATATAAGTATAGTATGCTAAGTAAGTTGGATTAAGTTATTTGTAAGGTAATAGATAATTAGTTAGCTTAAAGATCGCTCAATCTGTCCCCAATGTTAATTCAGTCAACTTTCTCAGTAACACTGTTTTTTAAAATGGTGACAATGGCTCACCCATCTGGATTGATCTGTTTATGATGGGTAGCATAAACTTGAATTACTCTTTGATCTGGAGCACATTCTATTAAGGTTTTTTAAAATTGTACAACCCTATCAAAGCTTCACAAGCTGAATGCTTTATTCCTGACCTACCCAATTAAGATTTCCTGCAGAGGCCAAGATGAAGGATAGTTACTAGGCTTCCTCCTGATTTCATCACCCCTATAATAAAGGCATTTTGTTAGGAGCGTGTCTTTAACGCTCCAGTTTCAGTAGAGGTGATGGGCGAGGCCCCACCCCATTATAGAGGAACAATTCGTCAAGTAAAGAATAAACAAAGTACTGCAAAGAAGGATGGTGCAAAGAGAGCCCCAAGCAAGGAGGGCACTCATTTGACTAAATTGGACCTGAGGAAGGTTGGCAAACAAAGCTAAACAAGTTCACATAAAATACTTAAAACAAATAGGGTTTTTAATAAACCAAATGACAAAAAGGAAAGTTGGTCTCACAGAAACATATTTAAACACTGGGGGGAGAGCTGTTGGGATTTTTGCCCATATTCCCAGCCTGCTAGATTACCAGGGATCACTAGGGGAAAATTCCCTAAGGCGAAAGGAATTGGAAATTGATTGGCCCAAGTTTTGGAGTAACTACAGTTTGGGGGATTTTAGAATATTTGCCTTGTTGGATCCATCAGGGATTGATCCAGACAAATACTTAAGATCTCATTGGGCAGAGTTGCCAACGAAATAGGGGCATCTGATAGTGATTAACTATCAGGTTTACTGATTGGGATCAGTCAGGTTTCATCACCAACTAATTGGGAATGAATAGCAAGTTGTGAGGCGAGTGATGCCACCTGCAACTAGCAAAGCAATCAGTTGGTGTGCGACCTGCCTTAATAGGTAACAAGTCCCATTACCTAAGCAGGTAGCTTGCCAAATATGGTCTGTTTGCTTGGATCGAGATGAAAATATTAGGGACACGTTTTCTGACTCTTTCCGTTTAGGTCTTGAGGATGTCCAATTATGGAATCCTAGCCAGGATGAGGAAAACCATTGCTTCCAAGACAAGGATGGGTGATTTAATGGCAATGTCTGCCGTTTTGTCAATGAGGTGTCAACTGAGGGTTAGACGACTGAATCCCCACTATAAATTCCCTAGGATTCACTATAATAAAAAACAGTAATTAATAAACAGAGCTATATAGTTTAAGTTATTCATTTGATATATAGTTTAAGAAGTAAACTATCATCAGCTTCCATTGTGCTGTTCCTTCTCAAGAATATTATTACTGTGTGCGATAATTGGAAGACTCTTAGAGAAAAGAGTAAAGAACTGAGAGGGGATCTAGAGAAGAAGACACAATTGTGGATAGCTGCTGACTGTGTGTTGGACCAAAGATACTGTCATCAGGGTATCTCAGCAAAGCTTGGGTTGGACAGAACAAGGGAACGAATCCCCATGATTATGACATCACAAGTATTTAATTAGGAATACTGGCCGAGCGTTGGGTCAAAATATAAGAATTCATACTCAACTATGGATAATAGTCATCATACTATTATTGAACAATAATCTACTATACAACGCAACAAAGTGCTTGAGAAAACTGAACCTGTGCAGTAAAAAGGTTACTAGGGTTATACCAATAAGAAGAACACCTAAGTAAATTTTTACAGCTGTCAATTGGCAGAAGTGGTGCTAAGCATAGGCTAACCAATAGGAGCACACTGCCATCAGCTAGGGTCCTGTAACTCAATATTGTCCAAACTTGAGCTATAGATTACAAATTGGATCATCCCAACTTTGAACTTTTTAAAATGGAACGAGTTTCAAATCCCTGTTACTCAATTAATTGTAATGAACTGTCATAGTTGAGAGCGTAGCTGGTACATTTTTTTGCTCTGTCTGTAACGCTCAGCCAAGCATCATGCACATCCCCAGGACCAACCAGGGTATACCTTGCCTGTACCAAGCATTGGTCTAGGGTATGTTCAAGTCATGAAGTCCTAGCAACTTGATCTTTTTGGCCTCCTGACGACTAGACTTGTCATTTTAGTCTTTACCCTTAATTATTTCATGTAGCCATGACATTGTCCTCTCACCTTTTGGGGCTCCAACTCTCCTTCAGGGGCTTTTGCAAGAGAAAGATTTAGTGGTCAAGGTCAGCTTCATAGCAGAGACGATTTGCTGCGAAATGGGTCCTGAAACCTTGGGAAAATGCTTGTGAAAACATTGATCAGATCTTGGGCATGGCCACAGTCATGTTCTAGTACCCAACTGTTTTCCGCTGCATCAAATCCCTTCCAGGATATTAGTACTCAGGCCTTATCCTTACTCTGCAAGAGGCTACAATTTCCTTCACTTCCCATTATGGTGTCCCACCACAAGATAAGCCTCCAGGGTCTCAGGTGGGGGGCCCTTAAACAGCGTCAGCTTGCTTTCATGAAAGACTGCAAAGATCTATAATGAGGGAGGGAGATCTAATGTATGAGGCGTGGCCTATTTTCTGACAACGTGATAAGACCCAATCCTCTTTAGTCCCAGCTTTTTGCATGGCTGCTGGATAGGGTTGTTCTAAGCATCAAGCATCACAAGATCCCCTTCCTTTTATGCAGGACCTACCCATATTTTTCTATCAGCGCTATTCTTATAAACTTGCAGTCCCACCTCCAAATTCGAGGCAACCACCCAGTGTACTTTCATAATAGTTTTAGTGAAGTCCACCACCGCTTCAACTTTAAATCCACACCTGAGCTTCATGTTTAAGGCGGGGTTAAGCCCATGGTTGGCGAAAAATGAGGAACAACTGATAGGCGCAAGTTGAGTTTTGTTATAGCTAAACTGGGCCATGGGAAGGTGAGAACCCCAATCTGTATGATCTGCGGAAGTGTAACACCGCAGTAACTGTTCTAATCACTGGTTCACTCATTATGTCTGCTCATCTGATTAAGGATGATAGGCAGTTGAACGGCAGGGGCGAATTTGAAGAGACTTACACAACTCTTCCCCAAAAACAGTGGTAAAATGGGGTCCCTGATTATTAATTATCTCTTGGGGCACCCCATGAAGGGCGAACACATGATTTATAAAGAGCCTAGCCATTTTCACCGCAATTACCATAATTATAAAGGGAATAAAGTGGGCGAACTTTGTAAAATGGTCCATCACTACCATGATGGCACTGTAGCCATCATACGCATGTGTTGGATTTTTGGCTGGGGAGATGCTCGCTGGTGATTTTTTACCTTAATTATAATCAAATAGGGGAATGAAACCACAGATATTAATAAAAATAAATAAAAACATTAGGAGTAGAAAGTTGGTGTTTTTAGATATTTTTTAGTACCCATGGGAGGTAAGAAACGAACCAACTTCATAAGTTTATACTTATTATTTAATGTGTTGAAGCTCAAAGTTTAGATTGCTTAGTAAATTCTGAATTAGATAATATGGGTGGTGGACCTATTGGACCATTCAAAACACGCCTTACTTCAGGAAATGGCCAATTGAGGGTGATAACAGGCAGTTTGAATCAGTGAAGTATGGTTTTATGTATTTTATCCAATCATTTGATGGGAAAGTTTTTGCTTTTGTTTGGACCCCCTCTGACCCTATAAAAGGGGCTGATCCCTGCAATGTAGGCTGTACTAAAATAGAGGTGGCCTGTAGAGGAGCCTCCAATAAGTTTCCCAAATTCAGCTGACAATTTGGTGCAATCTGACCGCCCAAACTCATTTTGTTTTCCCCAAAAATTAGAAGTGTTACCCTGATTTGAGGTGTTTCATCAGAAATTGACCAAGGCTTTTTGGGCGATTTTTTCAGCACTTACCTCAAAACCACTCTTTTCTATACATCGGGTTTTTAATAGTCTGACAGCATGTAAATCCACAATAAAATTCACCAATAGGGAAGACCAAGGCCCCTCAGCCCTTTGAACTGGAACCAGCAACCCTGCGTGGAAATGGCAATCTGGTTTCATTAGGTTGCAGACCAGGCACTCCTTACAATACCTGGCAACCTGCGTGGCTAACCCCTTCCAATTATAAGTGCGGAAAATTAGTTCTTGAGTCTTCGCCTTCCTAGGATGTCCTACAGTGATCCCATCATGATGGTCTCAGATGATTTCTAGGCGAAGTGGTCCAGCAGGAACTCATAGGAGTCCCTGAAACCACACCATCTAATCCTTCTCTCTCTCTCTCTCTCTCTCTCTCTCTCTCTCTCTCTCTCTCTCTCTCTCTCTCTCTCTCTCTCTCTCTCTCTCTCTCTCTCTCTCTCTCTCTCTCTCTCTCTCTCTCTCTCTCTCTCTCTCTCTCTCTCTCTCTCTCTCTCTCTCTCTCTCTCTCTCTCTCTCTCTCTCTCTCTCTCTCTCTCTCTCTCTCTCTCTCTCTCTCTCTCTCTCTCTCTCTCTCTCTCTCTCTCTCTCTCTCTCTCTCTCTCTCTCTCTCTCTCTCTCTCTCTCTCTCTCTCTCTCTCTCTCTCTCTCTCTCTCTCTCTCTCTCTCTCTCTCTCTCTCTCTCTCTCTCTCTCTCTCTCTCTCTCTCTCTCTCTCTCTCTCTCTCTCTCTCTCTCTCTCTCTCTCTCTCTCTCTCTCTCTCTCTCTCTCTCTCTCTCTCTCTCTCTCTCTCTCTCTCTCTCTCTCTCTCTCTCTCTCTCTCTCTCTCATATGGTACCCTCTAGTTATATCTTCCTGATTCATCTTGCTCTTGGTGAGGACCATAGTATATTCCGCTGATAATGGATGAGAAATGACTACCTTTCTGAACAAACTGTATTCCTTCCTCATTTTCCAGAGGGGCAATCACTGACCTTGAGTTGATAGAGGGGGATGTTGGGAAACAATCTTATCTGGCAGAATCATTAAGTGAGTATTGTGCACCTCCACTTCCTTAGAATCTGGAGCTATTACAGGGTTTCAGCTCAAAGCATCCGCCAAACCATTCTCCTTTCCTTTGATAAACTCATAAGAAAGCACAAATGGGGTCAGGGCCTCATGCCAGCGGGTTTGCAATAGGCTCAGGACATGAGGTGCGTGGTAGTACAGCAAGTTATTGTGATATGTATGTATGTGGAAGGGTTGGCATGAGCCATGCAGGTGATGGCGCCATTAGGTCAGCGCCTCAACCACGGTTAATAACTCTTTATCATAAATGGTGTAGTTAAACTCTGATAAAGGCATCTTCCTAGAAAATATACCACCAATGCTCTAATCCATCTTCGCCTGCTTGTAACAAGGCAGCTGCTATGGCGAAGTTTAAGGAATCAGTAGCCACAATAGACTCCTTTTTGGGATCTATATGGATAAGGAAGGAAGTAGAAAACTGGATGTGCTTTACCTCTTGGAAGGCATCTTGCAAAACAGGGGACCGCTAGAGCACGTTTGCCCACTCTTTTTATACATGAGCGCCGCCACCTCAGAGAGATTTGGCATAAATTTCTTGAGGAAAGTACATGTCCCCTAAAAACTCCTCATTTCTTTGATTAAAGTTGGAGTGACCAACTCACAAATCACCTTCTCTTTGTCTGGAGCTATCATGTGCTCTTGGTCAAACATGCTGTTGCCCAGGAAGGTGACATGAGATTTAAAGAACTCACATTTACTGATTTCAGCGTAAGATTGGCTGCCCTTAAACTCTCCACCACTTGCTGCGGGTGTATTGCATGGGACTATTAGTCAGAGTAACACCAAGATATCATCCATGTAGGCCACCGCGCATACACCCAGCAGGTCTCCCAAGGCTACATCTATAAGCTTTTGGAAGCTAGCAAGTGCATTTTTAAGCCCAAAAGGCATAACCCAAAATTAGAAAATCCTTTTCTGGTTCAAAACGCAGTGTGCCACTTCTGACCCTTCTTGATACAGATCCGATTGAACGCGTTTAAGCAATCTATTTTAGAGAGGACTCTAGCCTTCTCCTCATAGATAGAAATCTATGAGGCCACCAGGGTGGTATGAAAATCTGGTACTGTGACGTTTATTTAGATTCCCATAACTATGCATGGGCGTAAGGCACCATAGGCTCTTTTACAAAAAGAAGTGGGGAGCATACAGGAGAGGTATGCTGAAATATTGCGCCTTGCTAACTGCTCCTTAACCCACACATCTAAGGCTTCTTTTTCCTGTAAGGTCAAAGGGTAGATGAGGAAGATATACGCACCAGATCAACAGTGAGTTTGAACTCACAATCAAACTCTGAATGAGCTGGCAGTACATTAGCTTAAGCCGCATTAAAAGAAGATTCCAGCCCTTATAGACAAGAAGGTAAGGGTACCTCCAAAGAGGTCTTCAGCAACAAAGCGAGGCTGAGTATGTGGACCTTTTTCATTGGGGCAAATTGCTCTGAGAGTTCACTTCAGACAAAGGGAGAACTAATTCTAGACCATTTTTTCAATGGCAATGACAAGGTATTGGCTTTTTGTTGGTTTTGACTCAAACGTTTTCCACCAATCTAACCCAAAATAATTGGGTACAAGAGGTTTTTGATTGCTTGGAAGCGGCCAGCCAAACGATATTTGCCAACTTGATAATCCACTAACCTCAGAAACTTCAGCATGTGAATATCTTGTGATGCCCCTCTCCTAACCATGCACCTGACAAGTAGTTCAAATCAAGGAAGTCAGCTAGGTCTTGGTCAATAAAATTCTCTGAGGCTCCTGTATTATCAAAATAGCTGTGCTGTTTTTTCCTAAAGGGAAAGAAAGGGTAGCAGACAACAAAAAGTATCTATAATGGGTTATTCATAACAGACAACGCCAACATTTCACCAGAAACATCTTCATAAGGCATAATCATGCCTCCAGTAAAAGTTTTTTATCATAAAATGGAGAGTAATAATTGGCCACTTTCACTACTCAAAGCACATACCCCACCATATCCTCAGCAGTTGCATAAACATTTTCATATTTTAATTGTAGCTCTTTTTCTACACCCTGTGTTATGCAGATCATGGTAGGGGCCAAGCGCGGTTCTCTGATGTGATTTGATTTACAGGAATGGAGTTCACGTCAGAGCCGCAGGAGTTGATAATCAGCTTATTTAATTTTAAATGATGTACGTTATAAAACGCGTTTTTTGTATTAATGACCCCATACCTGATTGGTGGAAATTTGGACATCTTTATATAGGGTCATCACCACTAAGCCCTTCACTGAAGATTAGGCCAGCACCATAGCAACGTGGCGCAGAAGGGAAACTAGGTTAGATGTATGATTTACTTTAAATTTGGAGCTCAACTCATCTGAGCCCTCAAATTCCGCCAAAAGAGGGAACTGATTGGTGGAGAGCTCTGTCCCATTTAAAGGAAAAACAATAGTTGCGGGCGCCATATTTATAAGGGCCAATGTGGGCAGCATCATCACGGCAGAATCAATTAAAACTTTTATAAAATCTTGGGGCTAGACTCCCACTCGCCTTCAAGCTCAGCAGAACTCAAAGGAATGGAAGTATAAGGGTTCTTCTTTTTAGAAACGTGCTCAAGTTTTTAGCCCTATTTATAGGGGCCCCAGGTGAAACAATGACGTCCAAATTACCTTGTCCCTTTCTGCATGGGGCAAGAAAATCGCCTCAAAGAGCTTTAATCAGCTGTTTAAAGTAGGGAGTAGGAGCTTGCCATACTAAGGAGTTTTTGTGGGGGAGTCCATTGTAGAACAGAGGAATGACATTTTAATGTCATCTGATAGAGGTAGGTCCATGCCTTGTTTTAGGATTCATTTAAATATGCTTTCACTGGACGGTCAGTTTGTCAAAGAGCAAAGAACTAGTAAAATATTGGACGGATGACAAGTATGGGTGACGTAGCTCCAATACATGCTCAAAACCCTCCACTGATTTCCACAAAAGCTATTGTGTGTGGAACCCTATGAAAACCCAGTCAGAGGCTTCAGGAGACATCTGATACAGCAAACCCACCCCACATGAGGGTGGATGGGAACCATTTAATTTTTTAATATTAAAATAAACTTCCAGTGAGAGGAAAGCAAGAGCCTGTTGAAATTTAAAAATTTTTGGGGGAAGTTGTGGAATCATGACATCAGGATCATGAAGTGTACAAATCTACTAGATATTTGCAGGAAGGATTTGCACTTCCCAGTTGGTGGTAGTGAGAATAATGCCAAGATGCACCCATAATAAGCAGAATTAGAAAACTGTGGTGAGCAACATAGAGAACGTGACAAATGGCCAGCGAACCCAGTTCACACTTAAAGAAAGTTTATGGATAATTCTCATGAAGGTATAGTAAAAGGCTGGTAAACTAATGACAAAGGAGTGTTGCAACACTCTTGTTCCCAGCGAGGTGGTTCAGGATACACCGCCACACTACAAGGGAATTAGTCACTAGTAATAGTGTGAACAAGGCACCTCAGAATGTTTCAGAGCAAAAGGACTCAGGGACAGGGTAATACAGATTATATAACTAGATAAACACTAAAGACATAACCTGGTTAGACCCTAAGGAGGAGTCCATAATCATGTGCAGGTCAGAGTTGGAGTGCTTATGTGCCTCAATCTGGAAAGGACAGAATGGCCCAGTTGTGCACCAGGTTCAGTCATTAATTTAGATAAAATATAGTACTATATTTTTGGAGATCTTCACAAGGAGGTCCATGTACAGGTTCACCCAAGGGACCATGCAAAAAAAACTTTAAATTGTTGGGGTTTTTTAAGCAAGTCATCCAACTAGTAAGGTTATCTTGAGAAAACTTTATTAGACATTGGGAAAGAATCATTAATCTGCAGGAGTGGTAATAAGCCTGTTCTAATCCTGGCGTAATGGTTGAGGTACGCTGTAAGAGTTTTTGCGCAGGGTTAATCCCACTGAGCAATGGATGGATGATATGGAGATCGTCAGCCCTCTAAAACAATTTAATAATATAATTGAAGCAATTGCTTCATGACACTTTTATTTAATATAATATTTAACAGAAGATTATTTTTGCTCCGTTCTACTCTTCCTACCAACAAACAATCCTCTCATTTCAATTTTTGTATCTCACTTATAAATCAGCAATTTCAGTCGATACTGACCCTTTTGTTTAGACTATTTATTTTCACCATATTCTCATTGTTTCCAGCAGAGTCTGCAATTCCTAAATTTACTATTGCCTTAGTTTGAGGCGATCTACAAATTATTCATCATACATCAACATCGCCTTATCACCTGATTTGGAGGCAATCACTAAATATTTATATGAGGCTTGGTATCACCCAATCGCCTTATGTCAAGGAAATCTCATCTATATTATGAAAATACTCAGTTTGGCAAATTCCTACCCATTCCACTGTAACTACTTAGGACTTATCATCCAGTCATATCAGAATATCAACATTACCTATTCCCTTGATTGGACAATAAGTCTCCTATTGTTTGTATTACCAAAGGAACTTTATGTGCACTTGGTTAACAATCTGACCGCTCAAGGGTTCCTTGGTAGTACAGGCATCAACACCTGTTTTTTGATTATTTCAAATGGACCAAACCAGAGGTTAGCCAATTTGTGCTTCTGACTGAACCCATGTTGGTCATGGAATGAATCATGTCCCTAACTTAGAACCGAGCTAGCCCACTACACAGTACCTGATTGGCATACTGATTCTTTATCTTCTTTTCTAAGCTGAACAAGACCGCTTTGTTTTGCAACTTGATTAATGTGTCGGCTAGATTAATCATATAACATTGGGGATTCAATACGCTGGTATCTTATATGCAGGTATAGAGCAGCGTTGTAAGAGCAGGGTATCATCCATAAAGCAATTGAAAGGGGCTCTTCCCTGTGGTATAATGATAACTAATAGTACAAGTGAAGATGGTGGTGGAAAGGAGGAAACTCCAATATAAAGGTTGATCCACTACCAGTTTACAGAAGATTTTCACTAAATTCTCATTAACTCGCTCAACCATCCCTTAGACTTGGGGTGGTACAGGGTCATTAGAACCCCGCAGATGGCAATAAGCTTGTTCATCTTTGGAAGGATTTGGGAAGTGAAGTTAGTTCTGTTATAAATAAGGAGAAACTGAGGGCAGCCATATTGCTGGATAATATATTCCATATGAACTTGGCCGCTGTGACCGCTATCAAATCCCATAATGCCCATGCTTCAACCCACCGGGTCAAGTGGTCAATCGCCATCAGGATGTATTTGTACCAGTTAGCTCCTGTTGGCAGGGGGACAATGAAATCAATGAAAACCGTATGCCAAGCAAAATGTGGTTTCACTAACCGTATGAGGGCTTTGTTGAACGGCTTTCTCACTAGCACTGGTGGCAGCAGAAGATTGTTTCAAGAGCATCAAAGTTCATGCTTTCCCAGTGATACTGAGGTCGCAACAATATCAATGTCTTTCATACTCCACCATGTCTGACTGCCTTATGTGCACTCACAATAATGCTAGTCAGTGCCAAGGATTGTGGGAAGTTCACCATGGAATCTCCAATCCATTTGTAAAACTTTTTATTCCTCTGGAAGGTATTAACCCTAATTTCATTTAATACCTTGATAATTTGAGGAGGTTTGTCATCATATTTACACTGAGCATTTTGTCATACATTACATCAGTGAGATCTTCTGTGACGGCAAAGTTGGCATTCTTGACAAGCAAGAGGTGTTCTGGTGTTTAGCTCCAGGTCAGTGGAGGATCTCGAAGTCATAAGCCTGCAGCTTGAGGGACCTATGGGCTAGGCGCCCTTAATGCTCCTTGAGGTTCTGCAGCCAGCGTAACAAAGCATGATCTGTTACAACTTTGGACTTCACCCCATGCAAATATACCCTAAATTGTTTGTATGCGTATATCACTACTAAGCGCTCCCACTTGGTCATGGTATAATTACGTTCATGGCAATTCAGAATTTGACTGTAGTATGCAACAGGATGCTCCTTCCCCTCATCAGCTTTTTGAAATAGGACCGCCCCTAAAGCAGAAAGGGACGCATCCGTTTGGCTGATCAACTCTTAATCAAAGTTCATATAGCGTAGAACTGGTGCACTGATCTGCGCTGTTTGAAGTGTGTCAAAGGAGCATTTATGGCGTTCCATACATCCAAACAAAGCATTCTTTTTTAAAAATTTAAATAGTGGGCCCCAATACAGCTGAAGTTAAAGATGAATCGCTGGCAGTAGTCAACCATTTCTAAAAATATCTTCATCACGATCACTGGCTGGAAAAGTCATTTTTTGGATGGCCTCCACCTTGGCTGGCCGAGGTTTTAGCCCTGTTACATCTACCACAAAATTGAGGTACTCCAGCTGCTCTTTGAAGAAGCTACATTTATGAGGCTTAATCTTGATGTTTTCCTCAGTGAGCTGAAGGAATGCCTCTTCTAGATGAACAAGGTTCTCAGAAAAGATTTGAAAGATAACATTGATGTCATCAAGGTACACAAGGACACATGACAACTTCAGGTCACCAAGGATAGTGTCCCTGATATGTTGGAACATAGCGGGTCGTTACATAGCCCTTGAGGAATATGGGTTGGTTAGAAAATCCCTTGGATATAATTACAGCGCATTTCTCCTGTTCCACCATGTACAAACATTTTTGCCATTAACCTGAAATCAGATCCATCACCAAGAAGTAGCGAGCTTCTCATAACTGATCCAACGCATTATCAATTTAAGGCAAAAGATATGAGTCCTTCTTAGTAATACTGTTGAGCTTCTGGTAGTCTATCACATTAAGTTGGTGCCGTTCTTCTTTTTTACAACTATAATGGGAAAATCCCACAGAATCTTGTCTGGTTTGAGCATCACTTGCTCCATCAAATTATCAATTTCCTCGGTGACACCTTCTTCAGCTGCCCTTGATGTGCGGATCAGCTGAGACCTTATGGAGGGATGATCTCCTGTGCCCCGTTAATGGGCTACCCCCAAACAACCCTATATCATGTTCTCGATGACAGAAATCTCATTATACTTCTGAAATAAAACCATTTCTTGATCTTTTTGTTCTTCTGATAGCCCTATAATTTTCCTGCAGTATCATTGTCGTTACGCTAGGATGCAGCTTGATGGGTAGATTAAATTCTAGTGACTAAACTCATAAACCTGAAAGACCTCCTTAACTGGGTCAAGTGTAAACAAGCCACTATTTAATGTCAGCGTATTTGCAATGGTTTGTTCTGTAGATTTTTTAGCAAATTCTTGATCTCTCTTTGTTATGGGAGTGTAATTCCTGGATCCATGTGAGGCTCAAGACGCATTTGCCAATAAGATTAATGTTCTTCCCCATAGAGCCCAGCTGGTTCTTCCACCTCTAACTTGGTGTTTACAATTACTTGGTGGCTGGAGGGGATGGATATAGGCCTAGCAGCTCGGATAAACAATCATTGATATTTGTATATCTGCTGGGGGAGAGAACGGGTCTTTCTCTTTAGTTGATGGTAGCACAATGAAATTACATTGTCACTATAGGCGAGGTTAACATGTCCCATATGTACCTGACCTGTTAATACTCCGCTGGAGGTGAAATAAATTTTAATCCGCTGCACCAAAATTTTAAGTTTTTTTCCGTCATATCAACAATAGCACTGAAGTGTCACATAAACGCTATCCAATCAACAGGTTATAGTTACTGCTCAGTAGACTATTGCTGGAGCTATGATGACAATTGACCCAAACTGCAAGGGCAACGCACTATACGTGCCCTCTGAGACTGTGCTTACGTCTCCAGAGGTCCCAACAACATTCAATGATCTACATCAGGTTTCATTGTCAATCTTGCTATAAACTTAGTGGAAACATGTTGACTGTGGCGCCCAATTCTATTATACACAAACTTGGGTTATGACTGCAACAATGTCACAGTATGCACATTCAAAATAAGAAGAGTTATGACTGTTTATTACGTTAACACTTATTAGGATCTCTTTTCCCAAGAAAACTCATAATCCCCTTGCTGACTTTGTGGTATTCTTGGATAGCGTCTACCAAAAGGGCAACGTTTACTCCTTTAAGGGAAGGTGCATCGGAGGAGGGGTATAGCTTGTCAGGGGAGATTTGGTCAAACATTTGACTAGTGTATGGCTTTAGTTGCTTCAAAAGTCCTTTTTCCGCTGTTTCCTTGTTGTGCGCTCATGTCAATATATTCACCCCTCCAACAGGCTGCTGATATAGAAATGTATCAATGTACTGAAGGAATACCCTGATATATGTTGATAGGTTCAGGTGGGACGTTTGAGGTTGATATAGAAAGAGTTATAGAGTCCCATCACTACTCCGCTCTGACTTTTTGGTGTTAGTACTGATCCTTCTGTATTTGATGGACATGACGATTCCAGCAACTCTGTGCAAGGTGCCCAGGATAACCGCATTAAATACAATTTACCCTGTAGAGCCCACATCCTTGATTATAGTAAGATTGGCAAGCTGATAGTTAAACTGGTGATGGTAACTTGGCCAAGGGTGAGGTGCACAGTTATAATAAGGCCAGGGGATACTAGGTGGACTCTGAATAGGGGGGTTAATTTTACCAAATAAGAAGGTCTTGCTGTGAATGCTGTAGTTTTCTGCTTTGTATTAAGCAGAGTAAAGGTAATGGATAGACAGCGCATTAATTTGGACAGATTTGAGCAGGGTACGTCATTCTCTAAAAATGGAGCCATAACATTGTAAAACTCACGGTATGGCTTCACCATGGAGGTCATTACAATTGATAAACCAGATTTGGATAAAGTACCCATCCAAATTAACACATGAGTTTCCATCATAAAATAATCAGCAAACACAGTGAAGGTCTCTTTACGTTGGAACCTGATGGTCAAGAACTAAGCCTTCCATTGTGACATCTTTGTAGTACCTCCAAACAACTGCAGCATAGTATATTTCACTTTTTGGTATGTAACAGAACTGCTTGGAAGATAGCAGGTGAATTGGCCGGCACTCCCAACATCCAAGGTGGATATAAGCAATTTAGCCTTCCGCCAATCTGAGGCTCCTTATGCCACAAATTCAAACCATTTGAAAAACCTGTGGATGTTTCCATTGCGGTCAAATGGAGGCAGCTTATCAATACAAACCTCCTCCTAACACTCATAACTACAAGTCTTAGGGGTGTATTGTGGATTTACGTCAAGACCCAAATCTGGGATCTTGAAGAGGATCTGGCATGGAAGGTTTAATGACTCTAGGGTAGCGCCAGGATTTTCAGTGGACAGGACTGCCATCACATGGGGGTTCCATTGGGTTGGAACATTATCATCTCTAGAGCTTCCATCATGAGTTTAGCAGCTCATGCTGCCTTCACGCTTGGCAAAAAGTGCCTCAGCTGGGTATCCAGTCTCATACTCGTTATAAAGTGATCCTTCCTGAGCAATACCTTGTTCTTACGCTTCCTTTTGGGGGTGATTGGGTAAAAGGTTAGTGTCAGCTTACGCTCCATGCAGTGTAGTCGCTCAGTAGCAACATCCAAGAAATTAGCAAGTTGCTTGTTTTGTTGTCCAAGTATCTGCAGCTGACTAACTGCACTGTCAAGATGCCGATATGACTATACAATAAGCTATAGTTCTGGTGGATCATAAATTAAAATTTGAGATGAGCCTCAAACTCAAGTGATAAATTATATCAATGTTAAGTGAGTTTGATTAATGAAATAATAGGTTCTCTGAATTTAGGGAATTCCACCAAAGACTCAATGCGTGATGAACCCCTTAAATCGTAGCAAATAGAGAGTTTACTAAGTGAAGCGGGTTAAATCTGCTGAGGAATACTGAGGATCAAGAGTTGAGTGTGAGAGTGAGAAGGAGGAGGTTTTTACACGAAGGAAGAAGCAGTAGGGAAGTAATTGAATTAGCCGTTAGTATAAATATTGAATTAAGTGATATCCTCGGGGAAATATCTCCTTATTAAAGTCTTAATTAGTATTACTATCAAAAGACAGCGATCCTCATATCACTTGTCCATTGCTAACGGGTTTACTCTGTGCAACTTATTCAGCGGAGTAAGGCAAATATGCTAAAAAGTTAACAATGGTGCTCACTACAGGGGGCCCATTAATCAACTTGTTAAATAGCTTAATATTTCCTTCAAAAAACAATGGTGTGACCAGTTCACCTTGACAAGGGACTACCCCCAGTTTGTCAAATTATTTCAATATGCCGAGCTGAAGCTTGCCTTGGATACACTACTCCAGGCTCAAAAAATGTTTTTCCAAGAAAATAAAAGTTAACTGAGCAGCTCGTCAAGGCTTTTCACAAACTGCACCTGGTGGGTGACCAAACTAACTAACTTGCTGACCTCTTGAACAGCACTACCAAGTGGCTATATTGTTCAGAATGTAAATTAAATAAGGTTGTTAGGGTGGAGGAGATCTGCAGTGACAAGCTGACCCCATTTAACTGTGATGGAAACATACATGGGATTTTAAGCGGTTTAAATTTGCTGTAGAGGGGGCTTTTGATTGGTGGAAAGATAAACTGATTTTATCCACTTTGGATGTCATGAGTACTGACCAGGTCACATGTTACCTTGTAAAAAGTACTGTAACTTATCCTGATGTGAAGAAGACTGTGATCCGTCTGTTTGGGGACAGGGCAAAAATAGCTCAACATAAGGCAGAGTTTTTAACAACTCAGTTTCACATAAATGAGTTTTTGGTGGGATTTGCGGAGAAGTTTATGACAGAGGCTCATGTGTTGTTGGGAGCGAACATCTTATCTAATGAGGAGGTTGGCATAGTGATGATGGCAGCTGTCAAGCTATATTAAGAACTGTATAATGCTATCATACTTTCTTGACAAGGAAGCTGAACTATTAAAGATGTTAGTCATTTACGCCATCCATCTGCACTTTCAGTGCTCCCAATGGGGAATGGAAAGCCCCTTTAACAGCTACCAAATACCTACCAGTATTGGAGCAACAACGACTTTAGTATAATCTTTTGGGGAATACTCAACCTATTAACGCTTTGGAAAGATATTTCCACTCCAATTATTATCAACCTTCTTGTCCGTGGCCAAGTTACCATTTATCAAGTAATTTCAGACCCGGAGCTATAGGTGTGATGCAGAGACAAGTGCCTTTTACAAATAATTTTTTCTTGTGCAGACAACAAGTACATTACGCAGCTAGCTGTCCAGGCAAACTGAATGTCAGTGCAGTACCAGTTGCCCTGAATGAACAGGGAAAAGGTCAAGTGGAGTAGAGATGGGACGCTCTAAATCCGTTGATTCAAATCTATCTGTCCTAATGATTCTCATGAGTCACTCTGTGCCATACCCAATACTCACCCCGACGATTTATTGTATCAAAAGATACCTTATGAAAGATTAGCCTCAAGCTGAGTGAGAGACCCCAATAATGCGGACATGGAGTTCTGCTGAGATGTGCAATATCCATACGCCTTGCAAATTCTTTAGAGGAATGGCACAGTCTATGGGGAACCTTTACCCACGTCGCAGCTCTAGAGGGGATAGGAATGGCGGTACCAGTAGAAAATAAATTGCCCAAGAGTATTTACATGTCAGCGCTGGTATTCTCACTTTTCTGAATAAACAAAAGCCTTTGGATGTTTATGTATTGAACATCCATAATACTTCTTATTCAGAATGTACATACTGTGACATATTTGTGCAAAATACCAAAAATCCAGGAGATTATTAATACTAACACTTGCATCAAAATAATATCCACCAAGCTCATAGCTAAGCTTCCTCTGAAGCCAGAAGTGGATCACAGAGTAGTGTATGGGACTGCAGGGGCACAAAGCACCGTATTGAAGGGTGCATACAGCACGTTGCCTTTGAGGTTTGGGTCAGTCAGAGCATCTTCTCCAGCAGTGGTGTTCCCCAATAATAACTATGACATGTTGATCAGCGCTGCATTTATGCGGCGCTTTGGGGCATGGTCAATATGGCGGATGAAACCATCAGTATCCTAGGACAACAGATTCCCATCTGTTTTACTTTCAGTGGAATCCCTGAAGATCCAAATTGAACAAGTCAAATAAATCTCATGTATAGTGATGAGGTGATTCCTGTATGATATCAGTGGATGAAGCGGAAGACCCAAGTGCTCCCTACCCAAATTTATGAGTACAATGATATTCTGCTGCGAGCGGCGAGTGCTTTAAGCATACCTTCTGGTCATCAGGTCATAATAGGGATGGAGCGCAAAATAGATATCCTGGAAGGCCTATATGGTGAGATTATGGGGCCCTACCAGCAATTGTGGCTTGAACCCCATGTGGCTCCAGGGCTCCTGTTACCAGGTCAAGGGGAAGTGAAGGTGTTGATATACAATATGCAGAAGGAATCTAAAAAGGTTCATATGCGTCTAGTGGTGGCAAATCTTCATCTGGTTCCTATCAATGAGGTCCACCAGTTACAAATTTTAGATCTTGGGAAGATATTAGGTTACCTTTAGATCCTTATCCAGCGTAATGACTGTGGTTCTGCGGGAAGCTCTAACTGGTCTATTGGAGGACCATAAGGACCGGGTGATGGATCTGTTTGAGAAATACCAAACCATTTTTGTATCTGACGATCATGACTTGGGATGTGCATGCAGGATTGTGCATTGATTGGACACAGGGGATCACCCTCCTATCCAATCAAAGCCTATCCATTGCTCAAAGGTGGCGGAAGAAGTTGTATACAATGAGGTAGATAAACTGGTTAAACAAGGAATGTTAGAGCTGTCAAAGAGTCCCTGAGCATCCCCAGTGCTAATTGTCAAAAAGAAAGATGGCACCAATTGAGTAGTAATCAATTACAGAAGCTTAAAAGCATTACAAAAAAGACTCATACCCGCTTCTGAAAATCAATGATGCTTTAGATTGGTTAAGCAGTACCAAATATTCTTTGCTATGGACTTGAAATTGGGGTACTGGCAAATCGAGTTTCCAGCGGTGAAACAAGAGAAGTGCACTATAATTACCCCAAAAAGGTTGTTCTAGCCTACATGTATGCAACAGGGTTTGTGCAATGCCCCAGCTACGTTTCAGCGGGCTATGGACACTATTTTGGGTGATCTAAAGCTGTATTGCGTTCTAATCTACCTTGATGATATTAATGTTCTCAAGACATTTAAGGATCATCTCACTCACTTGGAACAAGAGTTTAGACAACTCACTGAAGCTAACATTAGAATTAAGCCCCACAAGTACCAATTTTTAAGGAGCAGTTGGAATACCTTGGGTTTGTGATTGACTCAAAAGGGCTCAGTCCTCAGTTGGCAAAAGTGGAAGCTATATAAAAGTTGACTCAGCCAATTAAAATATGGGATATTCAGACGTTTTTGGAGATGGTTGGTTAATACTGGCGGTTCATTCCCAACTTCAGCTGTATTTGGGCTCTGCTCTTTGTGTTGCTAAAGAAAAACACTACATTTGATTGGACAGGGTAATGCTAAATCTCTTTTTATGTCTTATTAACTGCATTAGGTAGTGCACCTGTTTTACAATACCCAAATTTTAGGAAGGAATTTATTGTACAAGCAGATGCTTCCCTTTCTGCCATAGTGGCCATGCTATCCCAAAAGGGTGATGATGGTGTGGAACATCCTGTAGCATATTGTAGCTGAAGTTTACAGGCCCTGAACATAATTATACTATGATCGAGTGGGAGTGCTTAGTGGTGATATATGCATACAAACAATTTTGGGTCTATCTCCACGAGGTTATATTCAAAGTGGTCATAGATTATGAATCCTTGTGCTGGCTGCTGAATTTGCAGGAACCTGAAGGGCAACTATCATAGCCCTGAAACTCCAAGCATATGACTTTAATATTGTACACCAGCCAGGGGCAAGACACCTGAAAGCAGACTGCCTCTCACACTTACCAACTGTCTCCATCACGGTGGATTTGGTGGACATCATGTATGAGTAGATGGTGGTGGGCAAATATCACGATTATTGGAATTTTGATAGAAGTTATGATAAAAAGGCGCTATGAAGGCTATAAAATTATTAGTTCCGTGGCTCTAGCAAAGATAGACACAAGTGCAACAAATTTATTAGTTCCGTTGCTATAATTGATTCCAATCAAAAAACAAAATCTATATGAATAGACCAAAATTTAGCTACGCAAGATGAAAATTGTGGTACTTCATTAGCTATAAATGAGAGATATTTATAGGGGTAAATTTGGCAGTTCTTTGTGAGGATTTTTGTGCTTCACCTGAGGAAGATTTTTCCTATTAGATGATCATTATTTCTAATCAATATTGCTATACTTGTGATGGTCAGATCTTATAAGGTTCTTAGAAGATGAGATTGACCTTCTTGTGTGATGCTTTGCCACATCGGATTGCTTAGCCTCCCCCTTCAAAAGAGGCTAATAACTCTGAAGGGTTGATTGTTGGTCTATCCGAGAATTGGATATCTTTAACAGGGATTTTACAATCTCATTAGACTGGGATATCGAATCTTGATCTTGGATAATTTCAGTCATCACAGTTGAATCCCCAACAATGCCCCCTCAAGATCTTGCTTAGGGGGCACATACTTATAAAGAAACCTAATATGAACTCTATTGATAACAGTACCAGTATCAATAGCTGCGATGGAGTATTCAATACTCCAACTATAAATAATATGGTAAGGACTGGCCCATAAGGTGTCAAGTTTGTGAATCCTTTCTCCAGGTCTATGTTGATAGAAGAGTACAAGATCCCCAAATTAATATTCAGGTAACGTAGGTTGACTAGCGTTGGTTCTAGTTCCCTCTTTTAAGGTGGTAGCAGCAAGGGAACTTGAAGCTAATGCTTGGACTTGGATGATTTCATCAGCTAGTCTCCTCATAGCTAAATCAGTAGTTTGTGAGGTAGCATCATCAAGTATAGGTTGTACACTTGAGGGTAGATGTAAGGAGAGTGCCTATAACTCTCCTGTTTCCAGCGTGGTGGTGCTCGGTGCACAGAGCCAATGTATGGAAACTAGCCATTAGTACTAAAGCTACTAGCGCCCAGCAGAGGGTGCTGAACAATAATAACTAAACCCAAGAAGTGTGATAAGGAAGCATTTAAAAACAACGCGGTGCACAAGGAGAGAAGAGATAAACGGCCCAAGTTGGAGTTTACCTGGGCGAACCAATGGTGCATGAGGGTAAAATTTGATTGTGTCCAAATGGAATGGTTAATGTGGAGCGAGACCTTCACAAAGAGGTCCGCGCACAGGATTGTATGTAATAACATTTGTAAAAATGGTAAAAAATGGGGAAATTTTTATTCAGGAAGTTGACCAACAAGGAATGTTGGTCAGGGAAAACATATTTAAACTCAGTTGGGGGAATATGGGGTTTGCTGCAGTGGGCCCAAGCACCAACCCACCAATAGGGCACCGCTACCATCCAAATTAATTGAATAAGCAAAAATGACTTTACTCAATTGATCAATTGAAGTTGAATTTGACCCAAACGCATTTTTTTGTAAATGGAATGGATTTCAAAACCCCATTCCTCAACGAACTGAATTTAACCATCTGCATTAATTTGGTAGACCGTCCGTTTTAATGCCTGGACTGACGTAAGGGGCTGGGCGTTTGGCATCCCACTAGTACCAACCTGGGCATATTTTGACCATACCTAGCGTTGGTCTAGGGTATGCTTCAGGTCTGGGAGGCCCTGTAGTTTCACTTTCTGGGCCTCCTGGCGCCCAGCTTTATCCTTGGGGTTGGTCCCCACTATGATGTCATGGGACCATGACAGGAGAATATGATCCCACCATAAAGAGCCTTAAAATGAGACATTCCAATTATAAAATGGTAGCTAACCCTATATGCTAACATCGCACTAGGTAAATAGAGATTCCATCTACAGGATCATTTTAAGGCCATCTTTTGAAGAATGGCTACAAGGGTACACTTGCTCGTTTGACCGCACCATTAGTAGAAGGATTGTAAGGGGATGTAAATGACTGATAGATACCCATTAACTTAGTAAGCTCAGATAACACCTGAGAAATGAAGTTGGTTCCATTAACCAATAATAGAACTTTTGGGCTACCATGCCAGGTGAAAACTTGTTTAAAAAGGAAGAACGCAGTAGTCTTATCAGTTACTGTGGAAACAGAGATAGCTTCACTCTATTTGGTAAAATGGTTAATAGCTAATATAATATATTGATGTCCATAAGTGGCAGTAGGGAGAGGGCCCACAACATTGATGCTCATTGTAGATAAATGTTCTGAAGGTACCACAATTTTGTATTGGTACATCAGACTTCCACCACGTTGTTGTTGGAAAGTGATACAGGTCTCCAACACATCGTGTACAGATTCCAGCATGTTATCCCACTAACAATGATTTTTCAACCACTGTAAGGTCTTAGCGACAGCTCCATGTCCTACAGTTTGATGAGCCTCCATAATAGGTTCAGTCCTTGCAGAGAGCCAAATAAAAGGCAACCATTTAGATCCTAACTTCTTGTATAAGGAACCTTCTTCAACCTGAGTATTCTTGGTTATGGATTGTAACTTCACTATAACATCCTTAGATTCGAAATACCAGAGCTCAGGTCTACCAATCAAGTCTTAGATACGGTCCTCCTCATCATAGAATAACGTTAGTATAGGCAATTGAGAAAGTCCATCAGCATTTTGGTGTATAGCTCCAGCGCAGTGTTGAATTGTAAAGTCATAATTCTGGAGCTTTAATGCCCATCTAGCTAAGCACTCATCAGGATCCTTCATTTGTTGCAACCATTTTAAGGAAGCGTGATCCGTGATGATAGTGAAATGTTTTCCATAGAGGTAAGGGCAAAAATGCTTGATGGCAGATGAGACTGCAAGGCATCCCCTCTTAGTAACGCTATAATTGCGTTTTGCCTTAGAAAAGGTTTTACTATAGTATGCAATGGGATGATCAACCAGGTTGGTATCATTTTGAGCCAGAATAGCCCCAATAGCAATATCACTGGCATCAGTAAATAAGATAAAAGGTTTGGATAAAATCAGGATGGGCTAAAATTGGTGCACTAACTAAGGCTTGGCGCAAAAGATCAAAAGCTTGCTGCTGCGATTCTTCCCATAAGAAAGGGACTTCCTTGTCCCCCCTTGGGTTGGGACCATCTAGTACTAAAAAAAAGAAAGGGACTTCCTTGTGCAATAAGTAGACTAAAGGCTCCGCAATCTCAGCAAAATGGGGGATGAATTGTCAGTAATAACCAATTATCCTTAAAAGTACTTGAATATTTTGCAAACTTTTAGGAACAGGCATGTCCGAAATAGCTTATATCTTATTAGATAAGGGTAAAATCCCATCGCAATTAACTTTATGGCCTAAGAATTCCATCTCAGTTTTGAAAAAAGCACACTTGGATGGTTTTAACTTAAGCAAAGCGCGACGCATTTGACCAAAAACTTCCTTTTAATGTAAGCCAAATGCTCATTAAAAGTGTGAGAGAAAACAGTAACACTGTGTAAGTAACTAAAACACAAGAAAGTTTTAAATCCCCAAACAAGCCATCCATGGCTTGTTGAAAAGTAGCAGGGGCATTACAAAGCCCCTGCAGCATATGAGTGGGCTCAAATAACCCCTCACTAGAAATTAAGGCGCATTTTTGACGGTCTTTTAGAGCCAATTCAATTTGCCAATAGCCACTTGCAAGTTCCATAGCTGAGAAGAATTGTGACCCAGACAATAGTCTCAATGGATCATCTATGCGAGGTAGAGGATAAGAGTCCTTTTGAGTAGCAGTATTGAGCTGAAGATAGTCCATAACCACTCTATGACCCCCATCCTTTTTCTGGATGAGTAGTAGAGGAGAAGCCCATGGACTCTTAGAAGGCGTTAGTAGCCCCGCATTGAGGAGTTGTTTCAATTCCACTGAGACCTGAGCCTCCTCAACTTTAGATTTGCAATAGGGCCAAGCTCAATAGGGGGAGTATCCCCGGTTTTCACCTAATGCTGCACATCTTTCATTAGCCCAAAATCCTCCAGGACCTTTGAAAAATATATCCGCATACTCTTCAATCAGAGCCTCAGCTTCATTCTGTTGTTCTGGAGTGAGTGAATCCCCAAATTTGATGTCAATTCTAGAAATGATAGGGGGATCTTCCAACCCAAAATCACGTAAATCCCCACATCCTGAGATGGTCAAATTTCATTACTGAAGTAGGCTGCACATATGTGATGAGGTTATTTTTGATATAATTGCATAGGTTGAGAAATGAGATTAGTTATTAAGACTAAATTTGTTTCATTGTAAGCGGGATCAAGGATACCAGGGAAGGTTTAAGCCTCCAAATGAGAGGGATTTCTGTTACCAGAAATCTCTAATACATGATCAGTGGGTACAAATACTTGTACTTTAGTATCAATTATGACTTGAACTTTTAGAGGATTAGTAATTGGATTGTTAGAATTTAAGGCATCCCTTCAGAGGCACAAGCTGATGAAGATGGAAGTATAATCCTCAGTCCCAAAACTTGGTAATCAAGATGAGAGAAAGAAGTGGGAAATTCTGATAAGTAAACGCATCATTTGAGTTTGCCTTTGCTATTGGGAACATCTTGTAACATAAAAAAAGGTACTTGGTACCCAATTATAGAAAGGTAATTGTCGTTAAAACTGATTATTGCATCTGTTGATTCTCAGCATAAAGGCTTGTTACCACCGAGTTAGTTTGCACAGGGTAATAGCCACTGAGCAACCAAATCGGATGATATGAAGATCACCACTTTAATAAAACTTGATAAACTATATACGGAGAAATCACCCCTTATTTCGACCTTTATTATTTTATACTAATCGCAGACTTATCTGCAACCACCTAATCACCAGAAAAGACCTCCTCTTCAATCCTCCGTATGACTCTTTATATCTCATTTTCCCAAGCTGGCTGCATCCTTGGCTTGGTAGTCTTCCATTCATCTTCCCTTTTCTAGAAGCTCTCATTTTAATTGAATCTCAGTGTAATTCCCCTTGATTCTCCAAATGGTCAACATTACAATCAATAATTATCCATATACCTTTTCTGTCAATCTCAAGACTTGTCTCAATTCCCCCTCTGATCCGCTGGTATGGGTAGCATATCATCCAGTAATATCAACTTTCCAACATTACCCCCCCTTTGACTGGACAATAGGCTCTTACTGTTTATATACTAAAGGAACTTCGCGTGAAATCAGTTGATAATCTGACCCCGCAGGTTCCTTAATAGTGTAGGCATCCATGCCAGTCTTCTCAATTATCTCAAACAGCCCAGCCCAGATGTTGAAGAGCTTGTTTTTCCGCCCAAATCCGTGTTGGTTGTGGAATAGGACATGGTCTCCTACAGTGAACAGCGGAATTCTGCTCTGTCTCTTCTGATTTGATGCCTGATTGTGAATCTTCTTGGCCAAACTGGTGGAGAAGCTTTCATCTGCTTCTTGATCATTGTATCTGTAAGGATCTTCAAATATTTATGAGGGTCCACACCACCAGTATCCTCCACACATGAGTAAAGCAAGGCGGGCAGAGCCAGATGTCAACCATACAGCAGTTGGAAAGGGCTCTTACCTGTGGACAAATGATAGCTGATATTATACACAAACACAGCTGTAGGTAGAAGGGCACTCCATTCTGAGGGTTGATCCTTTACCAATTTATGGAGTATGTTCACTAGGGTTCCATTGATCTGCTCCACCATTCCATTTGATTCTGGATGATAGGGGGTGGTTAAAACCCCACAGATCTCCATTAACTCGTTCAACTTCAGCAGGATGTGCAAAGTGAAATTGGTTCTGTTGTCTGTTAGAATGAACTGCGGGCAGCTGTATCACTGTATAACACACTCTATAATAAACTTGGTGGTGGTGGTGACCGCGCCCAAGTCATTAATAGCCCTGGACTCCACCCATCGAGTCAAATGATTAATGGTGACAATTATATACTTGGATCGATTGGTGCTAGTTGGCAGAGGTCTCACTACATCAATGGAAACGGTGTGTCAGGCGAACTGGGGTTTAACCAGCTGGTATGTGGTCTTCTTGTGGAATGGCTTTTCCACTTGACACTGATGACAACAACTAATCGTTTCAAATATGTCATAATGCATGCTCTCCCAGTAGTAATGGGGTCACAAAAACTCTAGCGTTTTCCACAGTCCTCTATGTCCTACAGCCCGATGAGCATCCATAATAATTGCAGTTATAGCCAAGGGTTTAGGGAAACTCAGCGTCGAGTCTCCAATCACCTATATAGTTCCCCCTCACATAGAAAAGTATCCTCCCTGAGCCCATCTAATACCTTGATCATCTGTGGCAGCTCATCCTGGTATTTGTTTGCCACCATCTTCTCATACATTATGTCAGCTAAATTCGCCGTGATAGTGACCATTGGCAGCTGGGAAAGACAATATGCATTTTGATGTTTTGCTCCCAGATGGTGTATAATCTCACAATTGTACGCCTGGAGCTTCAGTGCCCAACGTGCAAGCCATCCTTCTGGTTCACGCAGATTCTGCAGCCAGCGCAAGGAAGCGTGGTCCATCACTAATTGGAATCTTACCCCATGTAGATATACCCATAACTGTTTGTAAGCGTAGATTACTGCTAAACACTCCCGTTCAGTCATGGTGTAGTTTCATTCATGACAGTTCAAGCTTCAACTACAAAATGTGACAGGATGCTCCATGCCGTCGTCATCCTTCTGGGATAATACTTCCCCTATAGAAGAGAGAGATGCATCTGTTTGTACTATGAACTGTTTGTCAAGGTTGGGATAATTCAAATTGGGTGCACTTGCTAACGCAGTTTGCAACACATTGAAAGCGTTCTGGCATCATTTCATCCATTGAAAGAAGCATTTTTCTTTAACAACTAGAAAAGTGAGGCCCCAATGCAACTGAAATAGGGAATGAACCGTCAGTAGTACCTAACCATCCCCAGAAACAATTTGAATATCCCGCTTATTACCTGGTCAAGTCATCTTGCTTATTGCTTCCACCTTAGCTGGCTGTGGTTTAAGCCTTTTTAATTCACAATGAAACCAAAGTATTATAATTGCTCTTTAAAGAAATGACACTTTTAAGGCTTAATTTTGATATTAGCAGTAGTGAGGCAATGGAACACTTGTTCCAAGTGGGCAAGGTGCTTTGTAAACGTCTGTGAGAACACATCAATATCATCGAGGTAAACTAAGACGCAGTACAGCTTAAAATCACCCAAAAAAATAATATCCATGGCACGCTGAAACA
>JAKSZP010016147.1:0-88088 GCA_022478985.1 Massospora cicadina | reverse complement strand
TTGGGAGGTTGGTAGTGCTGGGGGGAGACATAAACTGTGTCTGCTTTTGAGATGACAGGAATGGGGATTCAGGAACCTGAAGCTCTGACCCTGGAGCCCACAAGTTGGATGGTTTGATGATCAAACTCAGCCTACTGGATACGTGGAGAGTGGGTCATGGTGAGGAGGGGGAGATTGGGTGGACTCACATTCAGGGGGATCTTTCTCCCCATTAACTTTGTGTCAGTGACCCAGCATCTCCTAAGTTGATGCAAGTTGGTCCTTTAGAATCATGATCCAGGTGCTTCAGACCATAGGCCCCTTGAACTTCAGATCAGTAACCCTCATTTGCTTCTGTGGGGAAAGGGATCTGGAGACTGAACCCTGAACTCATAAAGTGGTCTCCACTTTAGGGAATCATGAGGAAGAAGGTGAGATGGTGGAGAAGCCAGATGCACCAGTAAAATGGTTGTGATGAATGATGATATCAAGATGGCATGTAAAATCTTTTGGAGGCAGCTGGGGTCATGCGTTTGAGGTATAAAACATTGGAGAGGAACTTTGAGAGTTTTGCAAGCAGGCTGCAGTCATGGGGAAATATGCCTATACGGCCAAGGCTGAATTGTATGCAAAATTGATGGGAGACTTCATGATGGATCGCCTCAAACAAAGGAAATTTAGGTGGGATGAGAACTCTAACTGTAATTTGGCTTTACTTCACAAGGCAGTAGGGGCATTTAAACCCTTAGCAAGGATCTTATCACTCCGTGATGAGAAAGTTGAGGTGAAGGAAGTAGCTCACATGGCTGAATTAGCCAAGTCCTACTATGAGGACCTTTATGGCCCCTCGGAGAATGACCTGGAGGCATCCAAAGTACTCACAAGCAGACTGGGGGTACTTCTGAAGGAGACTCAGCAGCAACTATGTAGCAAGATCCACAATTCAGAGGTGTCAGATGCCATCTGCAAAGGCACAAATGGCAAGGCTCTTGGGGAGGATGGGTTGATCCTTGAGCTCTACAAGTTGGTCAAGCAAAAACTGTCTGAGATGCTTGAGGAGCTCTACAATCAACTCCTAGTCTCTGATGCAATTGAGCCAGCGCTTTCAAAAGGTGTGGTGGTGGTGTTGTATAAGAAGGGAGATTCCTTCCTCATGGGGAACTATTGGCCTTTGACTCTGCTTAATGTTGACTATAAGATTTTAATGAAGATTCTAACCAAGTGAATAAAGGGGGTTGTGGCGGATGTTATAAAAAGAGAAGAATGGGTGCATCCCAGGACGCTCAATTACTGAAAATTTGATGCTGCTTCATCTAATAGAAGAGTGAGTAAGTAAACAGTATGACCAGAAGGGGTTGCTACTGTTTCTTGATTAAGAGAAGGCGTATGATTGGGTGAATTATGAATTTCTTTGGAAAGTGTTAAGTAGGGTTGGAATCAAGGGGCTTTTGTTGAGACTGCTTAAAGCGATTTATGGGGAAGCCTCATCAGTTGTTAATATCAATGGGGTCCTCTCTAATCTTTTAAGGTATGTAGGGGCGTGCGTCAGGAAGACCCTCTATCTCCCTTGTTGTTTGTTCTTGCAATAGAGACCCTTTAAGTGGATCCTAGGAATTTGGACTGGAAGAAACTTTCAATCAACGGGGAGGAGTATTCCAACTTAATGCTTGCAGATGATACATGGATTTATGTTTCATCAGAGGAGGAGAAGGTGGTGATGAGCATTCTGAAGATGTACCAAAATGCAAGCAACAATAAGGTCAAACTGTCAAAATCCAGGGCTTGGCCCATCAGCAGAATAGCGACTTTGGATGTGGCATCAAATAGCTCAATCCCCTGGATGGCAACAGGGAGAGTTTCTGTACTTTGGGTGTCTAATCCCTGGGTAGGTGTCACCACACTAAATCTGGCTCAAACTTGAAGGTGACCTTAGATAAGCAGCTTGTAAGTAGCAATGTCTCAATCTTTTTTATTGGGGAAGAGCTATTGTAATGAACACTTTTATTCTTTTTAGATTATGGTACATTACCAGATTTGTTCCACCGCTGGCATTCTCCATTAAAAGGATAAATAGTCCAGTGATCTAGTTCATCTGGAAGGGGCTTGCATTGAAAACCATTTATTCTAACTTGTGTCAGAAGGTAAGAAGGAAAAAATCGGTCTGAATAACACTGGGAGTATTATCAAAGCACTTCAGCTGAAGTAGATTGCACAGGTCGCTCGAGGGGAAAATCCATATTGTTGGGCTCCAATATTGGAGGACTACCTCTCTAAGGCTTGCAAGAATAAATTGAACAACGATCTTGGTGTCAGATGGGGTATCAATCAAGGGGATATTCCAAGCGCAGGGAATCTATAAGGCTTCTAGAAGGATTACTTTAGAGCTTGGACAGGCAACAAGGGTAGATTGGATGGTGGAGAGTGGACCACTAAAGGAATCCATGTAATTCCCCTCTGAGGAGGAGCTTGGGGACTGGAGATGAAACCTCATCAGAGCAAGGCCTTCAAGCACTTTATTGGGGCAGTTCACTGGGGGGACCTCCTTGATGGTGATGGCCAGAGAGTGCTTTGAGTGAAAGCAGCTAATAATGTTACCAGTGCCTCCAAGATGCTGGTAAGAAAGGCATATGATGTTATGAAAGCAACTGAACTGCCTTCTTGCTGGAGGGAAGCACTTCCTTCTCTGGCTGCATTAGAGGCTGAGGAAGCCTGTTCAGAAGTTCAGGAAGGGCAGGATTGGAAGGTGTTCCTGAGAGGAAGAGAAGGCTTGAGATACCTCAGATGGGAAAGCCTCTTCGTCCTTTGGGTTTGGATAAAGAAGGGATGTGGTGGTAATGTCTGCCTCTCAGATTTCAGAATCGCCAGGTTTTGGAAGTTACAAGACAGAGAGGGTTTCTTGATGTACTTGTCCCAGTTCATTTGCAAAATGTGACCTGGCCTAATGGACCTGTGGGAGAGGAAGGTTAAGGGAAGCTGGTCTTTACAAGTTCAATACTTTTTTCTTCCAACTCAGAAGCAATATCTTGGTCACTGGGGTGACTCTGCGAAAGTAGAGTAAGCATAAGGAGGATGCCCTTCAGTATGCCTGTAAGGTATGTATAAGGGAGAAGACAGCAAAACATATCTTCACAGAGTGTCCAGAAGCGGATGCTGTGTGGAGTAGTGTTCTCCTATGGTATAAAGCATACCAACCAGGATTTAAGTTATCCTCTGGTTATCTCACATGGCCAGAGAACCTGAGTGCGTATGCCCCACCAAGTCTGCTTTCAGACAAGGATGGGTTCAGGGTCTGGTGCACGATATGGGGAGGTGATGTATGGACTATGGCTTGCCAGAAACCAGCATTACTTCCATTCAGAAGGAATCCAGGCAACAAGCTCCCTGGCCATAATCAAGCAACGGCTAATAATAGCTAGAGAAAGCTATGGCAATCCTCTTTCCTCAAGCAAGTCCAACTTGGGGGTCAAACTGTTCTCATTCCTCGCAGTAAGAAATGGGAGGCATATCTCTTAACTGACTGGGTAGCCTTTGCTGCCTGGTACACCAAACAGCGAGGAAGATGTCAGTTTAGGGGTGGTATGAGCCACCCCACCCGTGGTCATGCCCACATTTGTGGTGCTTAGGTTTGCGCAGCCCCAGTGCAGTGGGGGCAGTACCCCAGGTTTCATCCCACAAAGTTGTCTGCACTGGGTGCCCTAACAGGCACAAAAAACTCAAAGCTTGCCTCAAAATAAGGTGATAGGGAGATACCAAGATCTGGACAGATAATTATTGGATCACCTCCAAATAAGGCGATAAGGTGATATAAACTTATGACAAGTATTTAGTAGATTGCCTCAAACTTAGGCAATAGTAAATTTAAGATAATAGGCACTGCTGGAGCTTGTCAGTTATAAAAACGAGCCAATGAGAATATGGAGGAACAGAATAGCCTATGCAAAGAGGGTTGATATCAGCTGAAGTCATGATATATAAGCACAATGAGAAGATTAGATGAAGAAGATTGTTAGTAAAAAGAAGAGAGCGGAGCAGAAAGGTTCTGCTATTAATATTAAACTAAATAAAGTGGTGTCACTGAAGAAATTGCTTCACATTTTATTAAATTTCTTAAGTTTTTCTTGAGTACTAGTGATCTCCATATTGTCCATCCGTTACTCAGTAGGCTTGACCCTGTATAACTCTTCTGGCGTATAGCAATTATATTGTCAATTTGGTAATAATTACAAAAGCTAGGAAATTAAAATTTGGCATGGAGGTTCTGTTCAAAATTTTTAGTTCAGCTAAGATACTGTTTATTTTTAGGGGTTTTAAATATATAAATTATGAAAAAGCAGTCTAGAATGTACCTTAGTAAATTGTTTATTATAAAATAAATTCAAGTTTGAAAAAGTACTCAAAAATTAATCTAAAAACCAACAAACCTACTTTTATAAAATTTGGTATGTATATGCAGAGTGGGTATCAGAATATCAAGTATACAAAGAGTTTTTAAGAATCAATTTTAGCAACAAAATTGCAAATTTATATAAGCTTATATATAAAAAAGTATTTGAGGTAGTTCAACTTTGGGACAAATAGACACCAAGTTTTGCTAGCCAGTACTGGTTTCTATCCTGTGCCAAACAAAACTGCATTAGAATAGAAACAATGATTATCTTGCCTGGCTAACCCCCTTCAAATCCATATATAGAAATTCCAAAAAAATATTTCCCTCTCATAGATATTTACCTATCAATGTAAATTTGGTATACATATGCCTCTTGGTTGTTAGGTTCTCAGGTAGGTAAGAGGTTTAGATTTTAATTTGTAACTACAAAATTGAAGTTAGAAATGTGAATATATAATAATAAAAGAAAGCGTTTACATGAGTGTGCATGATGCCCAACCAAAACTACAGCATGCAGAGCTCAAGATTTGTAGATATAGGCTAAAAGATGGGGTCCATGTGCGCCTCCAAACTTTTTTTTTAATTTTTATTGTAAAAAGAAATTTTTTATATACAATAAGTGAATTTTAAATTTTATTCTGGGGAAGGATGACCATGGGATGGACACTTCCAATAAACTCTAACTATAAAATACCAGGAAAATAACGAGGGGCACCCCAGAGGAGCTGTAGATGCCTGTTACCAGCGGGACTGCCAGTGGAAGGAAGAGGGGGAGTGACAGAGGAGGCCTGGGCCAAAACTGAACATGAATGAAGGAAAGGATCTAATGAGAGGAACCAGATAGGGAACCAGGATGACACCAATCAGCGTTGGTGGGATGGCAGGTGGTTAAACAGCCAAGCTTGAAAGTAATCCGTTAGGTAGAATTGAAGCGATGCACAGCTTCACAAAGGGTTTGGTAGTTCCAGAGAGTGCATCAAGGACAATGGTGTGTATTGTTCATAGCGCTATTTCAACAATTAAGGTGCGAAGTGATGGGAGAATAGGGGAGGTCATGGATAAGGCAAAGTCGTTTTTTTACAAACTGAAAGTCTGCTCATTCTCCTGGCAAAAGAGGCGCATAACATCTCAGCAAATTGCCTGTAAAGGCAGGCAATCATCCAAGCGATGGACTAAAGATCTGTATAGACTGCTCACAATGCATGAAGTTTGAGAGGCATTGGACCGCTTAGCCATGCAGTAACTTTTCTCATGCATCTCCACACATGGGCGCAAATTTGGGGTTGTAAAAGAGGATGGTGAGTGTACCACCAAATGTCTTTCTGGGCCTCCAAAGAGTATGGTATGTCAAGCTTGTAAAGGTAGTCCACATGGGCAATGAGGTGGGGACGTTAGAGTACCAGGTTGCTCAAAATGACTTAGCCATGGACTTCTTGTTTGAAACGAGGAGTAGGGCGACCCCTCTGGGCGGTGCGTCCACTTATGCTGATTCTTCACTCAGCGCTCCTCAAGGAGAATTGAATTAGTTTAAAGTGGGGAGACATCCCATGTGGGCCCATGGCAGAGGGATGCAAAGCAAGATAGTTTAGAAGAGAATGTGGGTGGGTAGGGTTGCTGAGGCCCATGGCATGAAAAAAATTGAATTGGGCCACACATGACCAGAGTTGGGCTGTGAATGTGGGGTTGATAACTGCAGCAATCCAGGTGCCAAGTATTTTGGCAGCATGGGCTTTAAAGTTGAGCAGGCCCAAACCACCACTATGGTGAGGGCCAAACATTACATACAGGTGCACCAGGGGATGGCGGCTAACCAAAGCCACTATTATATGAGGGCATATAAAGAGGTGAAGAAAGAGGGGGAAAATGCGATAGCATGGGCCACAAACCAGACTTTGGACAGGAGCATAGAGTTGGCAAGCACAACCTGGCCAGGGAGGGTCATCTGGTAGGCTCTGAGGGAAGCAATGCACTTTGCAACATTGTCTAGGATGTTGTGCTCCATCACTGATGAGGCGTACCCTGCCTCCTCCAGCCACACCACCAAATGGCGGACAGGGCCAACGGTGGGACTTGGAACAAAGGGGAGCACAAGCGGGCGGTATGGGGTGGGTGGGGCAAGTGAACCTATGATCTAGCTGCTGAATCAGGGAGGTAACGGGGTGTTGGTGTCCAGTGGTTTTGGTACTGTCTGAGGAGAATAATTTCAGTTTTGGAGTTATGCGCGGCATTACTTACCCTGGAGTAATCCTGGATAGTAGCCTCCAGCGTACGTGCATCTTGGTTATTAGACACCCCAACCACACAATCTTCAGCAAATGCCAACATCTTAACTGGTGCTTGGACTTGCACATGGACACCAGTAAGGTGGGAATTCACATTGCGTAAAAGTGGGTTGAGGCTGAAGTTCTATAAGAGTGGGCTCAAAGGATCACCTTGGCAGAGACCCCTTTGATGGCAAACAATATCAGTGAGGAAGCCAGGGCCACGCACAGCCATTGTGGCAGATTCCATAAGCAACATCACCCAATTAATGAACTGATGGGGGAGGTGGAACTTGTGGAGGCAGGCTTTGAGTAATACTAGCTAACCCTATCATAAGCCTTCTGCTGGTCTAAGAAAACAAGCGCTAGTAGCCATGGATTGGAAGACATTGGCTACAGTGTTTATGATGTCTTATATAGAACTCTTGGGAATTAAATTGAATTTCTCAGAGGAGATGATATCAGAGGCAACTTCTTTAAGTGGTTGGCCATAATTCTAGTAAATAATTTATTATCTGTGTTAGTAAGTAATAAGGGGCGCCAGATGGCCAAGTCCAGATTCTCCCCTTTCTTATACAGCGTTATATTGTACGCATCCTGGCCCCCAGGAAGAAGCGTTTCCAAAAAACACTGATTTATTGAGGCTAGCAGCAAAGAGGAGAAATAATCAAAATATCTCTTATAGAACTCATAAGGAATCTCATCTGGACCTGGGCATTTTTGGTTTGGTGCACCGCAAATGGCTTACCAGAGTTTATCCTGAGAAATTAAATTCATTAACTTTGGGTAATGAAAAAGGTGCAGATATGTGAACTATCAAGAAATTCTTTAGCTTTTGGCCAGTTTTACTAGATTGGAGTGATACAATTCAGAGTATTAGTTTCAAACTTTAATTGCCACTTCAGCGGGAGTTTTGGCAATGGAGTGGTCCAGATGCCTCACCTGTGTGCAGGACAAGCACTGTAGTGGTGCAAAAAATTTTCAGAAAAAATAGGCGGAGCATGTGTCGCCTGCCATTATATTTTTTGCTTTGTACTGTACACAAACGCGATGTTTATTTTGCTTTACCAGAGTGTTGAGGTGAGCAGACACTTCTGACCACTTCTGACCTCAAGCTGGGCTGTATCCTGCAGCAGGGATATTAGACTCCAGGTGATCTACTTCTGCAAGTGTGCATTTAATAACCGCCAAGGCAGACTAAGAGCAACGCAATGAGAGGTGGCATGCCTGGAAGATGGTGTTTGCTTTAAAGGTTGACCAGGTAGTAAGTAGGTCTGCACAGAATGATGTGGTGAACTCCAGTGCCAAAGTTTTGGTGTCCACCCATGAGGAAAACCAGGGCGACGTGATCTTGACTGGATGAAGTTTGCACCACTTTGGCGCCTGTGCTGTTATGTTTGACAAAGAGAAGGAAATTGACACCAACCTGTGGTCAGAGAAATTGATTTTTGTCATCATAAAGTGTTCAACCTGAGATTGAAATTTCAATGGGGCAAGAATAAGGTCAATGTGGGACATAGACCTCAACTGAACATTGTGCACATGGGGGTAGGACATGTTGTGGAGCAGTGGTGCATGTTTGAGGAGGGTATCAGCAAGCTTCAAAGTGGCTTTTAGAATGTGTAGTTTGATGTGCCCCTGTGGGGGTAGGCTTAGGCCAGCGGTTGGTGGCCAGGTTGGCCCAGCAGTTCATGTCGCCCACCAAAAATGGATCAGTTAGAAGTGTAAGTAAAGTTATGGCCGAGAGGAACTCCTGGCAAGCCTGTGCACAAGTTGGAGTGTAAATATTAATGATAGCGTGCACTTTGTCATCCAATGAAAAAGACACTACAAGCACACAGCCATCAAGGTATGAATTTTTAAAAATAAACTTAAAACTACAGGTTACGCATATAAGCACCCCACAGTGTGGTGACCTGTTGGACATTTGCCCTCACAGCTGATAATTAAGAATGTTTTGAGTCAAATTCAGCCAAAAAAGAAAATTCGGCCATTTGCAATTTTCTGATGTTACTAAGAGCAATTTTAATAATATTAAAAATGATGATATCAAGGATATTGGCCAAAAGACCCTGGCCAATAATCGGTGGAACCCCATTAATTGGGGTAACACCATTTCAAAACTTGCATGGGCATTAAACATAAAATCAAACAGTCAGATTCCTCCAACCACATGACAGACCTTGGGGCGACCATCAGAAGGTACTCCCCCAACCATAACCAAGTCCTTTAAAGCACCTATGTGGGGACCCTCCCTTTTATAGGCTTAGCAGGGGTCCCCCAAGGTGAAAGAAATTTCTTTGAATAGGGATTGGCTGAAGTACATAAAATTGTTACCTCAAGGGTATGTTTTAGCCAATCATAATTCCCCTTTCATCATTTCGCTAACTTAAAGCGAGTATCCCAAGTTTTGATACACTGTTCCTTCATATTTCCTATTTCAGACTAGGCTAAGCTATTCTGAACATACCCTAGAATTCTCCTCGGCCCTTAAAATACTTTAAATACTGAATGTCAGATTTTGAGGGGGTCAGTTTTTTCCTTTTATCAAGATCTTTATAAAATTTATAAAAACCCAACTTTATTAGAGCTTTATATCTAAAATAAAATTTATTTACAAACTTTTGTGGAAACCAGCAGGCTTAAAGAACCAGCGAGAAAGAATTGGCTGGTTTACAACATGACCAAAAGAAAAGGGATGGGAGGAGCATGGTTGCCCATGTGTACTCAGCACCAAGTGGACAATGGGTTTCCTGGGTAGCCATGCTGACCACAGGTAAGTTATTTTTTATAACAACTCAGTTTCCTAGCCTGGGATGGCGAGGCCTTGAATCCAGCAATTTTCAACGTCCCTATTGTGAAGGCTCCCCCATCACACCTTAGGTGCTATGGGAAGGGCCCCATTGGCCTTCCTTTGCCACTTTCTTAATAGCAGCAGTAGTAGCTTTAGACCACAGATTGTACATCTTGTATGCGGGTTGAGGACATTCTTTACAGTGGATGTAGAATTAAGTTTTTTGGTGTTTGCTGGCTAGCTACAAATTTTCAAGTTGCTGTTCTCCTGTGGCGCATCATCAGAGGTCAACAAAAATTCAGGAGGGAAATGGGTGGTAGAATTGGTTTTGATTAAGGCTTAATACTTTTTGCTCAGAGTAAATCTGACTCACCCATTGGGTCCTTAAGTTGGTTGGCTCAATATGATTAGTGTTTGGATTCATGAGCCGCTTCAGCAGAAAATGACTTGATGTCATTTTGAGTCTGGGCAGGTGGGATCACGGATGTGGCCTTGGCTGCTGCTCTGTGGGCCTGTTTGGCCTCCTTGCACTCCTGCAGGGACACAGGTTTGACCTGAATGTAACACCATTGTGCACCCCATGAGAAGGCAGCGTCAGTGTCAATAGCCAGTTCATAATGAGAGTCTGCGCTGCCCATTACGTCAGGGAGGATTTTTTTTAGTGTGAGCCCTCTCTGGAAGGGCATGTGCGCACTTTATGGCCAAAAGCATGACAAAAGGTGCAGATATTGGGTGCGCTATCTACTGTGACATGGAATGGGTGGGATTTCTGCCCTTCAATAAACACAACTGTGGTGTGGGGGATTTGGGTCAAATATTCTGCTATGACTGCAGAGGGGTAATCACTGCAATTGCTTTGCCTATGCACAGGACTTGCATGAGCGTAAAGCATTGTATTTCAAAGGAGTGAAGTTCCCCATAGCTTTTAACCCATCCATGAGGTGGTGCTCCAGCACTGTGCACTTTATCATTGTGGGGAGAAAGGCAAAGGTTACAAAAAATTGGTTTGCTTTGGCCAACCAAATGCTCTTCATCTTGATCACCTGTTGACCATCTAGGAGGTCACCACCACATGCACCTGTGAAGTTTTGTCCGCTTCTTTTTTATTTCAAACCTGAGATCTAACCAACTGCGGGTCATGGAGTGCTACATATACTGCATCCAGGAAATGGTTGTGCACATTTCCAAAGAACTTTTCCTAAAGTGCCATTTTATTAATATCCAGAAAAACTTGAACCATGTTCTTCACTGATGACAGGGGCTGGGAATATGGAGCTTTAATAAATTGGTTACATTTTGCTTGCCAGGCTAAAATCTTCATGGGAATATTGACTGCCAGTTTTTTTTATTTTTATCTATGCCGCCAGTGCTTCTGGGGCGTTTACAAACATTGGACAGTGTGGAGCCCAATCTGGCGCCCTTTACTTTGCTAGCCCAACTTGTATCCAACATTTGGTGCACCCTAATCTCCTCAAAGAGATTATCAAACTTGTCTAGTCTTTATTAAATTTGTTGCAATTAGCGATTACAATGAGAGAGATAAGTTTTTATACAATAAGTGAAGATTATATATAATAATGGTAATTGGTATATTGTTGTAGCTGAGCAGTTTGATATTTGGTTAATTTGATATTTTAATGGTTTTACTAAGCAGTTGGTAATTTTTAAGTTAATTTGATAGGATCAATTGTTTGATTGAGTAGTTAGTAGTTTTGGTGATTCAGTAAGTTTATTTACTTCCTAAACATATTGGCAACCATCTACTGATATAAAAACTAATATAATTGATTAGCATCATCTGGTAAATTATAAATCCGCAACAACGCTGGGTAAATGACCTATCAACAAAAAAAGCTAAGTGTAGTCAATATATGGAGTTCTGGGTTTTCAATTAGCCTAAATAAAATAATGACCCCTAGGTCTCATGCTTCAAGCATAAATATATATATATAGTAATTCATGTCCAATCAATGCTAGTTAGATTGGCTATTAATTTATATTATGACTTTAGGTTAAATTAATAAACATGAGCAAAGTTATGCTACCTGCTAGTAACATATAAAGAGAAAATACTTTATTAATCAATAAATATGATTGATGTGATCATATTTCTATATCTTTTTTTTTTAGAATCAGACTTCAGATTATAAAGTGGACTTTAGTAAGTTAAAGCATCATACTTAAGATCACAGATTGACTATTAACAAAATGTTTGGTAAGATCCAAATTTTAAGATATCACTAGTATTATAACACTAACCAATTTACCCATATTTGCTTAATCTTATAGATTTACTTATAGTCATATACATTTCCATTTAAAAAGTTTCAAAAAAATTAATGATGAAAATAATCATTCTATATGATATATCAATTTCATACCTTTATTTTAGCTTGAATACTACAATAGTTATTAAATTAGTTTTTATACAATTATATAAAAATTTGGACAAAAAATTGCATCAAGTTTTATTTAAAATGGAACATGAATTCTTAGTAATATTCATTTAAAAATTACACAAAGGTAATAAAACTTTTTAACTTATATAAATATATAATATGCATTCAAACGCATACAATGATCTTAGTATAAATAACAGTAAAGTTTATAATAAATGACAAATGCTAGAATAATACTTGCTTGTAAACAATATATCTGTGCACCTCTTAGATACTAATAAAGAAGTTGTTTTGTGAGCTAACTCTAGAGAATGCTACATAGAGTTGTTTATAGAAAAATATGGGGATTCAAAGTGAACACCACACCACTTGATTATTGCCTCTGCGCCTTATCTATTGTAATGGCAAAAGCAAGTCGCACAGGAAGTTGCAATTGCTTAAACTAAAGGGCATATCGCTGGTATCAAAGATATTTGAGAGATATATACATCATAACCTTTTTCTTTACCTGTTAAGATTATAGCTTCTATGAAGTTAGATAAAGGTCTTTTCATACTGATTCTGGTACCATATCAAAGATTTAGAGAATCTAAATTACCTAAAGGTGTGATAACAGATTCAAATACAAACTGAAAGCAATGTGGTGGCATTCTAACTCTCTTTCCACAAGGCGTAACTTTCTGAGCAAACTATACAGAAAACAAAGAAAATAAATTTTTTGGTTGCCCACCGTAGTTTCACTCCAATGACCTCAGATTCTCAGATGGATGCTCAAGTGTGGGACAGCAGAGAAACTTCCCCTGCCGTTTTCTGTTTGGTGGGAAAATGTGCTCAGACTGGCTCGCCCAGTCATACCAAACCAATGGGATGATTTGTACCTCCCAAGGATCTTGAAGCCCACCTCACTCATACCAAGCGATACCTCATTGCCCCCCTGGTGCTCTCCCAGAGAAACATGCATTTCAGCCTTAGGGTCAATTATGGGAAACTTTTCCCTTACCATGAATAAGTCATTATCAAAATGGCTCAGGCGGTAATAATTCCCGCCAGTTTTAGCAATTTCCACCCCTATAAGGGGTATTTCAATTTTTAATTCACCTGTGAAGCTAATGCCGCCACTGCGGCAACTGTGCCCCTGGTATTCCAGGGTACCCCTCTCCCCACAACTCAGACCTGGAGCCCAGCAGATACTACTTTTAATGGTTCAGTTCGCTGGTTTGCCCACCCACCTCCCCCCTGTGGTGCTCCGCCAGAAGCTGATGGATGGTTTGGCAGCCTATGGCTCCAACACCATCATACAATTTGTGGTTCAAAATGGGGCCACATGACTTGCTGGGCCTCAGTTGTATGCCACTATCAGCCCTAAATCAATAAAATCGCCATGTTGATTACCCCTGTGCTGACATTCCTTCAGCCCCTGACCATCCATTCTGGGCCTGTGTTGAGGGTGGGTGGACAATTTGTCTGGCCTGTTTTGAGTTGGACCACTCAAAATGCATGTGCCCCTCCTTAGATACTTCTGACAGCTGTGAAATTCTGTGAAAATCTCTCTTGATAATTATTATCCTGAATGCTTAATTGTGTTGAAGTTCTGGCTGATTGATCGAAAATTTTGCCAGTGGCTTACACTTTTGAACTGTTTGGAAACTCACTAGGCATACTCAAATGGCTCCAACTTTTCTGGCCAACTTTGGGTTTGATTTTTCCTCTGTAATCAGGAACTACAGCTGAGTCAGGCAAAGTCACAAGCTGTGGATCCTGAGATCCCAACTTACCAACACTCTTTGAAAGCGACTTAAGATACAAATCAGAAAGATTATCCAAATGAAATAAATCTTTATTAAACTAGATTATTTGATAATTATTCATTAGGCCAAGTACAGGTATTTATACCTCTAGGGCATCTCCTGGCCACATTTGAGCATAAAATCTCAACAGATATTTTACCACCTCAGTTCAGCCCTTGAACTGATATGACTGAGACCTATTGCTAATTTTATAGGTGGCAAAATACTCTCATATTTGGGGAAATTTTAAGGGACAAAAATTGCAACAATTAGTGTGAAAAATAGTCCTAGGATCGTCTGAAAATGAATTTCATCATACTGCTGACAAAATACAAATTCTGGGAGATTTTGTGGTTGATTTAAATAAATGACATACCCTTAATTGGGCCATTGGTAGGCCACTCTTGATATAACTAGGTCCTCTCATTTGTGCAGTCCATGTGCAAGTGCTATTGTGCCAGTTACATGTATCAACATGAAAATTATTTCTGGACCAGCTCAAAATATGTTTACGTCATACTGCTGGCAAAAACGCCTCCCTAATTGGGATGTCAACTGGCCCTCTCAGTAGCACTAGGTACTCCCATTCAGGCGGTCCATGTGCAAGTACTATCATGCTGATTACATGCACTGACATAAAAAATTCTCCCTGAGACAAAAAGATTACGTTTTTTGTTCATTTATTTGTCCATGGGACTTTTAAATGTTTACTTTGGGTCAGTCCCAAACAATTTTGTATACTGATTTCTTGATATTGGTCCCAATTAATTGGGACTAGTTGCCAAGGTTTGGGGCAGCAATGGTTGGCCCAACTGTGTGAATGTATTCAGCCCAATCCAACAATAGAATAATTGGATTGAATTGACATTGAGTTGATTGGCCTGGCTGATTAGTTACAGAGAATATTGGCTTAAATGTTTGGGGGTATCCAGCCTGAGCTTCTAATAATATAATTAAATCCACATTGCAATAATTGGCCCAAGCCGTAATATTGTAATAGGTTTTAATTAGATTATTAACTTAAGAATTAGTAGGAAAAATTGGCCTGATCTTTGGTTTGTCAAAGGGTTTATTTTTGTCAACCACAGAATCTGACAACGGCTCTGATTTTTTGTCCACCGACCTACAATCTGCCGCCCACCCTGCGCCAGTTCCAGTATGGTGTAAATCCTATCTCCCCCTCACCCAAATCTTGTTGCTGCAGCTGCACCTGCAGCCACCAATCAGCCTCCTCCTCGCCCCAGTGCCACACACAATTCATCCAATCAAGCGCCAGCTTGGACCCCAGTTAAATCCCATGCTTCCTCCAACAAATCAACTAAACCTCAACCATACACCAATTCCCCAATAAAATTCAACAAGAACCTATGGGAGTTATTGGATGAAATTGACGAATCAGGTAATCTCATTGAAGAACCATCTCTGCAATTTGAGCGGTTTGTTAATGCAGAATGGGACGTCAAATACCCCCTCATTTATATGCCCCACAGCCAAATGCCAAAACATTTTGCAGTGAACACCAGCTTGCAGTCAAAGAAGCTGCCAAGCCAGATTGTTGTCTTTTTCACAAATCTGTTGCCAAATCAGTGGCAATGCTTACAGGAGGTATTCACCCTCCTGTTATCCCCTCAAACCTCGCCCCCAAAAAAAGTAAGATTACAGTGAATCAATTGCACAAAAACGTCAATGACGCTATCCAGAACGTGGTAACTATAGCACAAAATCCTAAAGCTAAAATTACATGAACCAATATCGCCACATTCATTAAAATCCCAGACTCCCACATTAAAGCCAAAAAAGCTTTAGCTGAATATACCAGCGCCATTTTCTTAGCTGGCAATTTCCATGAAATACCAATCATTAGGGATAATAAACCACATTCCACCAATTACCTGACGCCCTTGCTCTCCGCCTTGACATGTGCCCTACTCTGGGATGAGGAAGCTGCTGCTGAAGATGAGCCCCCCAATCCCCTCCCCTTCCGCCATGGTCAGTTAAGCGGTTTTCCGCTGCCCCACCTGGTTGGTTGTTTTTGTTCAGTATATTTCATTCAATCTGCTCATTTTGGGCGTTTTGTTTAAATTGATTAGTTATGTTAGTTTTTAGTTCAGTAATGTCTGTCTCCTGGTCACCTTAATTCAAATAAATATTAATGTGGTGGCATTCTAATAGTTAGTGAGTCCATAAATTCTATTTGAAGATTCACTGTAATATCAGCCTCCATTACTGTATCTATAGAATTGTATCCAGTTTCTGTCCCCAGTATCATATCTCGAATTGGCTGTTCAACTCATGTACAGCATCATTCTTAGTTGCAAGGAATAGTCTTTCACACAACTAGTCATGATTTCCGTAATTTTCAGATATATTTAGTATAGATTTTGTTAAGTGATTCTTCAAAGTTACAACAAACATGCAAAAAAATGTAAAAAGGTAATTTCACCATTGAGTTATTTAAAATTGTGACTTCAACAGTTAGTAAAAGTTTAATTTGCAAATTGTTGAGCTGTCTCATCTCTATTAAAATATTCTCTAATTTTTATTGCGTAATTTTTATAAAATTATATAAATATATAGTTTTAAGTATAATCATCAAGTTCATCTACTATAGTTTATTTTGGATTATCTAGAAGAGTTTGTCAAGGGTCACCAGCAAGAAGAAGCAGAGATAATGACCTTTCTTTCACCACTAATTTTTGCTTTTGACAATTACACTCACCCAGAAATTTAGTTTAAATCAAACACTATCAATTAATGAGGTAAATGCCATGAAAACTCATCTGACGTGTTGGAAATCAATAAATTAAATCCTAGAACTTAAAAATCCTCAGTTTCCAACTTACCTGTCAACCTGAACAACCTGCTCCTAAGTGGCAATTGCAAAAGCAGATGCCAATCAACTATCAATCAAACAATGTGAGATCATGGATGATACCACTATTGCCCTGCCTACTTTGGTCAACCATGTGTCAACTGATATATAATTAAGGGAGGCGCCTCAACCTGGCTGCACCTCCTCAAGTTTATAATCGCCAGTAATTTTTGCTGCTGACACTAACACCGCTCAGGAAGTTTAAGTGATTTCTCCATCTATAATCCCATTTAAAACTAACTTCTAAGGTCATACTGAATAAACAGTCATCATTAAGTCAGTGCCCCATCATTTCCGGCCTAAAATAATCAAAATTCAACTTAAAACCCCAAAACTCCAATCAACTGGTGAAACATTTCAGTCTGCTTCTGCTGACTGTTGGATGACAGTTGAAAAGACAGATTAGTTTGAAGATGAACCTGAACCCAAAAATTGATTGTCAGGAATCAATTTGAAATCAGGTAAGTCAATCAACCCACCATAATACAAACGCTTGATGTGAAGGCCCAGCAGGTGACAGTGCATGAATATAAAGGGATTCTAGCGCATCTGTCTGGGGGTTTCCTCAAGGCAAAACCTGCAATTTTTAAATCAAATTAAAAAAACGAGTAAAAAATGCTTCTGGTGGCTGGAAAAAAACAGCTAGTGCCTACACCACCTACTACCAACCCGCATGAGGCCACCTTTGTGGCTGAAGCTAGAAAGTGATAGGCTGAGACTTGCTCCCAATTCAACTCCCTCACTCTACTCCTACCCCATTCAGTTTCAGGTTTATTACAGGCATAATCATGTCAAGTTTTATACAAAAAATTATTTTACCTATTTTGGGGTGATAGTGAGAGCTTTTCTAGTCAACACTATCCATAAAATGGTGGAAAACCACTATAACTTTTTTAGCACTAGTGGCGCCGAGGAAATATCACTATAATGATGTGGGATTTACAACTGCAACTGAGGCAGATCACGTAGCAGCCACCAAAATTTAGCTTCCATATGGCTCTCTTTGGGTAACTATCTTAACCTAACTTTAAAAATTTCTTGGATGTCTTTCTCTAACCTCCCAACTTCAGTGGACCCTGAATCTCAGAAGTTCACTTTCACTAAAGTTTAATGGAATTTGAGTCAGTCCTAATGGTAGACCTTTGTGCACCAGCTTACTATGCTTCTATCTAATAGACTCATATTGCTAGAGCATTATTCATACTAAGCCTACAATGGGCCGCGACATGGATGTTATCTTATGTGTTGCTGTCATTGGATTCTGCCATGAATCCTTTTCATTGATCCAGACCAGGAGTGACCCCATTGCTCATGGTGCAATGCCTTGGGTCACCTATAAAATAGTTGTACTGCTTGTAAGAAAGCTCTCTGATCCTCCACCCAGACCCTTATGATGGGCAATAAATGCTCCCACACAGGGGCAGCGGCAACTTCCCAACTTATCCACCGGGTATTGATATAGGATCTAACTACAGATGCTCTTTGTGTGGCAGTCAAGACTGTGCAGCCAGTAGTGCACAATACTTCCACAGTGCTGAAGCCCCTCTTCCTGTTGTAACCCCTTATAAGCTACCAGATCTATTACCAGCACAAAAAAATACTAAGTCTTCTTCACATCAATCAAACTCAAAGGAAGCCATCCTGGTAACTGCACATAAAGATATTATTACAGCAAGAAAGACCCAGTTAGTGAAGCAGGCATGGAATACCCCAAAATTGGGGCAGAGGTTCCTAAGTCATAGAGACACCCACCTTCCGTTCACATTACAGCTCAGAACTCATTTTTAGTACTGAAGGAGGTGATTATGAATCAGACACTTTGGAGGAGGCCCAAAATGGAGGATTATGAGGAACACCCTCAGGGTTCTCTATTGCAAATTAATGGGGTAGTATCCTAGGCTGGATTACTATCTCTTCAATTCCCTCTTTTCAGATTAAGCTCCCTCCTCCTCAAAGCTCCACTTTGACCACCGCTAAGAGTCAAGCTTAGGGACTTAAAACGAGAAGCCCCATGGACGCAGGTTTAAGCACTTGCAACCCCCCAGGTTATGGAGGGGGCAGCTATGAAGCCACAAAAGGGCACCTTAATACTGCAGTCCAATTACTCCAATGAGTTGTGGTATTTCAAGCAGAGATCCCATCTCCTTTGCAACTTCAGGTCAACTAACATGGATATTGTAGCCGTCCAGATGCCCCATGTCCCCCCTCTAAAATAGAAGCTTGGAATGAACAATCTGAAGGTAACTCCAGTTGGATAAAATATTTAGGCCTCATTATCCTCAATCCCCAGGGACAAACCCCAACATTTTCAAAATACCTTGATGATTACCTTATCTTTTGAAATTATCTAACCCTGAGTTCTACTTCTTTTACTACAATAATATACCTTCCCTTTAGGCTTCTCCCTAGTAAGTGTGAAGCCTTGACCTTGGGCTCACATTATATTTATTTATTTAGGCAATTTCAGCCTATATTTTATTAATTTAAAAATTGCTATTTTATTGGGGATTAAGACCCAAAATTGTTGTTATTAATTTAACTATCATCAAATGGTCAATATCGCCAAATTTACAGTTAATTGAAATTTAGGAATAATTGCCACATTTTTGCTACACTGACTGATAAAACAGTAATGAGCGTCCAACCAAATTATCATTATATTGATATTAAGACTGAGGTTATATTCCACATGTAAATCTTCTATTCACCCTCCTGTCATCTATTCTACCTTTCTATCTGTTGGCTTCCCTATGGCAGATAATGGAAACTACTTAATTATGTTGCCCTTATATCATCTCAGTTCTAAATGATGAAGCCTAATCTATTCCAACCCTGAACCTAGACTGTACCTTTACCTCATACTTTCCCAAACCTATTTTTACCTTCACACGTGGTATAAGCCTATCTCCCACCATCTATAATATTCATTTCCTTAAATTCTAAAGTATTCTTGATTATATTCTTTACTGTTTAAAGTACCATTTATTTCTCAATAAAACTATGCTTGCTTTAATATATCTTTGTCATTATTTTTTCCTAGTTTCAAACTAAAGATTTTCTGCACCTTTGCAGAGATTTTGCCTGCTCAGTTCGCAGAGATTTGCCTGTGTGATGAAGCTTCCACCAAAAGATTTCCTAGCTCTGACTAAAGATTGTGCTTGTTTGTGTGGACAGAGATTTGCCTCAACAATGCAAAAATTATTGAGAGATTTGCCTTAGTGAAGAAGCAACCCTAAAATATTTCAGCTGGTGCTACCTATGACTAATAATTGTGTAGCCTTTGAAGGACCTGCCCTTTGTATTCAACAAAAATCTTACAACTGGTGCTCACTGCCAGGACCCACCCGATGCTATTTGGTAAAAATATAGCTTCATAATGGATGATACCGGCTATAAGAAGATTAATGCACACCAAAGAGTCCATTCAATAAGTCAAAATTCAGCACTTATAATTCAATTGATCATGCCCAGTCTTATGAAGAACTGATTGATGAATTGAACTACCATCTTTCTTGGCTCCCAAACTACCTGATAAGATTTTCTCAATTCAAGGATACCTTTACTAATTGGACATCTGCCTATCAGAGGATTGAACAAGACATCTGTGAGCTCTGACATTGAGCTAAAAAAGTAGCCCTTAAACTAGGACGAAAAGCTAAAGATTCATCTCCCTATATTAAAACGTTATGGCAATTTCCTAGTGTAGGGAGCATATACAACAACTCTGAAGTGAGCAGATAAATATAATACTTCTAAGGATGAAATTAGTTTTATTCAGCAAAGAGCCTCAGCGCCATCTCCAGTTTCCTTTACCAAAGATCCCTGATAAGAAGTTGAGCTTACTTAAGCTGATGAATCTGATATTACTAATGATGAAGTAAAAGAAAATTTTGAGTTTAATTTTGTGGCTGAGTTGGAACCTCTTGATGAGCTAGATAGATTTCCTGACGCTCCTCGCTGCTCTGAAACCAAAGTCAAAGTAATTAATTTAAATGCCTCAGTGCCCTCTCTGTTCCTCTGCACTGATTCTCCTTGCTGTTTCAATGCTGAAGTTGGAATAAACAACCCAGATGCCTCAGCGCTTTCTCTGTCTCCATGCGCTGAAGCTCCTCGCTGCCCAATGCCAAAATTGGAGCCAACCTGTTCAAGACAAAAATTCATACTTAATTTTAGGGCTGCGCCAAAATATCCTGATGAGCCTAATAAAGCAATCAACCCTACTGGCTGCCTTGCTGCTCTGCTTATAATGTGAGGCTTACAGCTGCTCAACCAAGCTCACTGAACCAAATTGTTTGGCTCCAAAACAATTTTCGCTGACCAAAGCATCTGAAAATCTAGACATAACGCTCAAGTTAGCTGAGCCAGGTGCCCTCAAGACCAGATTGCCCACTCCTATCTCTTTATTCTACTTTAAACCCTTTATTTATCATTATTATTCAACATTGTTATAATGTAGGATCTACTGACAACATCAGAGATTCTAAATTCCATGACAAAACTCTGTACAGATTTTAGAAATTTAAGAAGCTGACACCTGAGAGTCTTTTAAATTTATGGTAAGCTTTGTTAAAAATCTTCTACCTTTGCCTACCTGCCAAACTTTCCATTCAATATACCATAATGTAAAAAACTTTTCTTTCTTGTTGCAATCACTTTTGAAACCTATTCAATTCAAGTCTAAATCTAGTTTGATAAACTCACAGAGGAGATTTATCTGCGCCCATGTCAGGGAGCAGTTGGGCAAGTAAGGTAAGAGGAGCAGGTGGAAGGCCCGCAGCCTCAAACGTTTGAAAACGCCCCGGAGAAACCAGTGGAATAGACAAAAATTTTAAAAAACTGGTGGTCACTATTTCACCAGAAATCCTCACATGGCAAGCACGATGCAACTAGTATATCAACACGACACACTCCCATCCACTCTCATTGGTGGAATTCGGAGTCCACGTGTTTCTGGACATCCAACAAATGGCCTTATGGGAAAAATTTTGTGAAGATGTGCACTCAATTTTCCCAACTGCGGTGTACGTTGCACCTCACTCCATGTCATGTGGTTGGCTGGACCTAGGTTTTAAAAAACAAAGAGGCAGCAGATGAGGCTGCTGTGGTGCGCGTAGTGGTCAACCTCCCTGAAGGGCAATGGGTTGTCAAAACAAATGCACCAGATGGACGAAATTAAACCAAATTTTCCTCACATTTGACTTTTTGCCTACCACGGTAAAATTTGACATTTTGGAACAACAACTGAAAGATGGTCTCGCCATATATGGCGAAATACAATCTTTTGAAATGCAATGCTTCACGCTGATGCCACACCTGTGCACCAGCAAAGCCATCACAGCTCTGACCCTGACCATGGAGATTTGAAAAGGACCTAACCCAGATCCCGCACCCCACTTTTATTGATATTGCAGGGCATACCACCCACCCATTCTGGGTGACCGTGGACAGCGCGCCCCCCATCTGCACCCACTGTGATGCATTCGGCCATAAGGCGCATGCATGCCCCACCAAGGAAGGCGTCACATTCCAAGAGCACCCCTCAGTGGCCATGGTCAGCGGAGAGGCGCACTACAAACCAACTGCAAGCACCAAAGAGGCTTTCCCGTGGGGAGCACAAGGCTGCTACCTACTGGTAAAGCCTATCTCCCCACAAGAGCAGAAGAAGGCCAAGCAGGCCCACAGGGCCATGGCCAAGGAAGCAGCCAAAGCCACCACCACTATCCCACACTCCCAACGCCAGGAGGACATTGAAACCTTTGCGGTGGAAGCAACTTGGGAATCCATCAACCAATCAGATTGGAAAGCCCATGCTGATTAGGCCAATCAATCTGAGGATCTGATGGGGGACTCAATCTCACCCAATCGTTGCACCCAAGCTCCAGTCAAAACTGACTTGGGGCCCATCCCAACTGAAATTTTTTTGACCCACTCAACGGTGCACCAAACTCATCTGCACCGCAAAAAATTTGTCCGACGTTGGGGAAACAAAAAGCGAAGGCTAAAGCCAATGCAACTCTTTCCACAAAAATTAACAAAAATCCTGATAGCGTTGCTGCTAACACCCACACTGCTGTGAAGGCCCGTGGGGATCTAGAGGAGGCTAGTGGGCCTGGGTGCCCACCCCCTCACACCTAAGGTGCAATGGGGGAAACCTTCACTTTAGGGACGTTGAATATTGCCAGACTCAAGGCCTCCCTGTCCCAGGCTAGGAAACTGAGTTTTTTACAACAAAATTTACCTGTGGATATCCTGGCCATCCAGGAGTCCCTTTGTCCACAAGGTTCTGAGGAAGCTTGGAAAACAATGTTCCTCCCATCCATATCCTTTTGGTCAGAGCACTGTGGAGTGCTAATTTGGAAAGATAATTTTTTCAAATTTTTATCATCAGAAACCTTCCTCAATGGCCGAGTCCTCATTGTCACCTTATTGTGGGCTGATGTGGTACATGCTATCATCAACATCTATGCCCCAAATGGTGCACGAGAGTCAGGAATTTTTCTCATTAGTCAAATCCCTCCCACTACCCCCAGACCCTTTCGTAGTTGGTGATATGAACTGCTGGCTAAACACTCCAACGGACCGGTGGCCTTCCTCCTCCCACGCCCCCCAGGGCCACATTGAACTTCGCGTTCTAAAGGCCACCCTTGGGTTAATGGATGCGCTGCCATGGCAAGCCCCACTGCTTGAGAACATGACGCGCCCCCACGTCCACAACAGCCAATTAAGGTCCATGTCCCGCATCAACCTTATCCTTACGCTGGCGAAATTCCAACCCCACATATCCCACTTTAAAACAAAAAAAATGGAATTATCCAACCATTGAATGGTCTTGATAACCTACCACCTACCTGTCACATCTGCTAAGGCCCCACATTGGTGCAAAATCTGCCCCTCCGAGCTCGCATTGCCAGGATTTTCTGCGTGGGTGGAATCAGCAACTTTGGCAAAAGAGTTTGTTGCACCATTTTGTGCAGACCCCATTTCCACATGGGCAACTTTCAAAGATGATACCATCTGCCACTCTCAACACCTCTCCTCCAGACACTCATGAGCCACATTGGCTCTCATTTCACGCGCTCTAGCAGAGTTGGCACACCTGGAGTCCAATATCCCAGCTACAGGATACAGCTCTGCATGGGGCCAGAAGTGGGCGGAGGCAGCTGCCCACCTCAACGCGCTCAGAAAGGCAACACAAACATCGGGTTTGTGTTCAGTATAGGGCCAAACGCATCACAAAAGGTGACAAGTTCACCGCACATTTTTTAGAAATTTTTTTGCACCACACCAGAGTGTGGCCTGCACACAGGTGCGAAGATCAGATGATTCCATTGCAGGTATGCCAGCCAAAGTGGCAATTAAAACACAAAAGTATTACTTCAAGTTGTACTGATCTGATCCAATTCAGCCAGCTGAAGTGGCAGAATTTCTTGACTGAGACCACATCTGCACCGTTTTCTGATACCCAGAAATAATGAATTTGATTTACTCCAAACAAATTATGGACAGCCGTTTGCAGTGAACCAAACCAAAAATGCCCAGGCACAGATGGCATTCCATATGAATTCTACAAAAAGTACTTTTAAATATATATCCCCACTACTGCTGGCCTCACTTAACCAGAGCCTTTTGGAAATGCGCCTCCTTCCAGGAGGACAAAAGGCCTTCACCAACACCCTTAAAGAAAGGGGACAAGCTAGACTTAGCCAACTGGCGCCCCATTTCTTTAACTAACACAGACACCAAAATTTTAACCAAAATCATGGCTAACCGTTTAGGGATTGTAGCATCTGCCACCATCTCCCCAGAACAATTCAGTTTCATACCCAGAAGGTCGATTTGGGACAAAGCACTCTGTGGCCAATGCATGCCAGTCCACAGCCTCTGGGGCACTTGTATTCTTGGACCAACAGAAGGCCTATGATAGAGTAAACTGGGAATACCTCAGGGCCTGCCTCCACCAATTCCGCTTACCCCCTCGCTTCATCAAAAGGGTGATGCTGCTCACAGAATCTGCAACTATGGCAGTACGTGGCCCTGGCTTCCTAACGGAAGTAGTCCGCCTTCAAAGGGGCTTGCGACAAGGGGACCCCCTTAGCCCACTCTTATACAACTTCAGCCTTGACCCACTACTTCGAAATGCAAATGGCCAACTCACCGGGGTCCATGTGCCAGGCCAAGCCCCAGTCAAGATGATGGCATTTGCAGATGACTGTGTGGTTGGGGTGTTTAATAATAAAGATGTACGCGCACTTGAAGCCCTCATCCAGGAGTATTCCCAAGTAAGTAACGCTGCACTGAATGCCTCCAAAACCGAAATCATCCTCCTTGGTCAGTATCATAACTGCTGGGCCCCTGCAACCAGCGCTCAGCCTGGCCCATCTGCTCGCACATGCGCTCGCCCTCTCAGCTCACCCCACACCGCCCCACTGGTGCTCCCCTTTGTGCCACGCCCTACCATAGGGCTGGTCCACCATCTGGGCGTGTGGATGGAGGCAGGCAGATACGCATCAGCAGTAATGGAGAGTTGTATTCTAGACAACGTGACGAAGCGCATCGCCTCCCTCAGAGCCCACCCTACTTCCCTTACTGGCAGGGTCGTTTTGGCCAACTCTATGCTCCTCTCCAAAGTCTGGTTTGGAGCCCACGCCATCCCCTTCTCCCCATGCTTCTTCAAATCCTTGCATGCCCTGCTGCAAGGATGGCTATGGTCAGGTCGCCCTCCACCAGTATGGTTAGAGGTCATGTTTGGCCCTCATCAGCATAGTGGCATGGGCCTGCTTGACTTCAGAGCCCATGCGGCCAAGCTCTTGGGTACCTGGATTGCGGCAGTCACCGCCCCTATGCTCCCCTCCCAACACTGGTCCCGCGCGGCCCGCTCCAACTTCTCCCGCGCCTTGGGCCTCAACAATCCATCGAGCCCCCACTCCCTGATGAACTACCTGGCTTCACACCCATCGGCCACAGGTCCTCAAGGTACTAAAACCCACTACAAATGAATCCTCCTCTCCATGCGAAGCGCTGAGTGGAGAATTTATATCAACGGACATACAACCCAAAGAGGCCGCCCCTCACCCCAGTTCACACAAGAGGTACAGGGGCTACCCATCCATGATGGCGGGATCCCCACACAGCCCCATGTCTTATCCAGGGTGGAATACCTGGACATGATGGACATCCCTTGCTCCATCGAGACCCAAAAAACTATCTGGAAATACGCACACCATCCTCTGTTGCAGCCTCAAATCCATTCCCATGTGTGGCACTGCCTAAGGTGGGTGTACCATACAGCTGAGCGCTCTAACGCTTTACACTCATCCTGCGTCGTGCGTGGCCAGTATGGAACGCTGTTCCACCGCCTGGAGAAGTGTCCTACCTCTAAAGTGATATGGCGCGAAGTCCAACATCTGCTTGGCCAGGATCAAACACATCTCTTCATCCTGTCAGGAGATATGTTTGCTTTATCAATGGCCTCCCTCCTTCCACCCTCCCTCCGTGCTCTGGTGGTTGCAATAGCCATATGGACTAGCCACACGATTGTCTTGGAGGCCATTGCAGGCTCCACTCCCACCCTCCCAGAAGCTGTCCACAGATTCCGGTCTCATTTGGTGGACCACTTTCAGGCATGGATGTTTGGATCCCTCCCACCACATTGCTGACAGCTGGTCTCCTCCTGGTTCCCAGTTTGGTTCATCAAATCAGACCCTTTCCTCCACATGTGTTCAATTGTGGCTACGGCCCATTCACACGTTCCCTCCCCCTCCCCATAAGTGGCGTTCCCGCTGGCAACAAGAGATAGCATCGCTTCTCTAGGGTGCCTTCCATGTTACTAAGTTTTGTCTCTTTTGGGTTGACATTTGGAAGTGTCCATCCCCTGGTTGGCCTTCCTCGCAATAAATTTAAATTTAAATATACCATAATGTTAAACACCAAAACCAGGGTAAATTGGTGTTTTCTATCTAAATCTAACCTATGAAGAAACAACACTTGGGGATTGTGTCATGTTTACATGACCTTATTAAGGGCACAAACAGCAAGGACAAGGATGGGAGGCAGGAATTCCAAAGGGTCAAATTGCAGGACCTTTCTGACCTTAGGCACACCTTGTATCAACGCTGGGGTATAGGCTAAGTATGCCCAAGTTGGTACAAGGGAGGTGCCTAATTCCCAGCCCCTTGTTTTAACTCTTTCACTAAAAAAAATGAGTTTTATTCAACAATGATGTTTAAATCTGGTAAACTGGTGAATGGTGTTTGAGACCCATATCATTTATGAAATTGCAAGCTTGGGTCAGAAGCTTCAACTTCAATAGATCAGTTGAGTAAGGTCAGTTTCAATGTATGTTACCCTGTTGGATAAAAGCATGAACCTATTGGTGCACCAAGGTTTGTACTACTTTCTACAATCCATGATCTCCCCGAGTTAATTTATTTATGTTTACTTGAGAACCACTTTTCTCGTTAGTTAACTTTCTCAATAAACCCCATAGTTGTTTTTACGTTTTTCTAAATGTTGACTTGGGCAAACCTGTGCGTGGAACTCTTTGAGGAGGTCTAACATGTTAGCCAAATTTATTTATTTAAAATTATTACAGCCTCATGTACACCACTGGGCATACCTTGTTCCCTCCAAACCAGTCAACTGTGCACTCTAGCCCTGTACAAAACTCAGTTATGAACTGCCCTTTGGGGTACAGACAAGTTTTGCTGTTTTCTCGATCTATTATTATCTTTACCATGCTACACACCCTAGCCTTATGTCACCTTAGTTCCAGCTCCCTCAGCTGGGCTATTTATATGTTCACTATGATGACAAGTGTAAGTCCTAGGGAATGTCCCCTGGCCATTGATCTGGCCCTTTTCCCATTCCTGAGTAAGAAGGTATCGAAGAGGGTGGCTGTACCCCTTGTTACCCATGGCGACCTCACCCACGTGGTAGATGAGCGCTGGGTAACAGCTCTTCCACTTTGAATTCTTCCCCCAGTGCCCACACTCACCTCAGTAGAACTGGTACAGTTAATTGGGGAAATCTGTACCAAGATAGCCAAAATGAAACTGATCAATCCAAAATCAAATGGGAGTCAGCCCAATAGTTGGATTCCATGTAGTTGGAAAGGGATTAAGTCTGCCCCATCAGCCAGTATTGCTGACAGTTTTGATTTGGCTAATACTATGATCAAAAAAAATCAATCCCCCTCAAAATCGTCAGGGATCATCCCCAATGGGCAGGTAATTGCATTGGACACCAACAATGAGGGTTTGAAGCTCCCTTCCAGCAAATTGGGCATTGTGGCTGATGCAATGCTCTTGACCGAAAGAATGGCCCAGTGACTGGTCATGGGCAGGTTGGGCATCCTGACCCATTCCCAACCAAATGGGACCTCCCCTACGTGGGGTGGCCTTAGGGGATTCCCACTGCTCGTGGGGCCAAACGCCACCACACCAAACATCAGAAACATATCTAAGCCTCAGTTTGGATGTTCGAGGTTGAACTGATAGTGACTCAGCCTGTTGCCAAATTCTTCAATGTCAGTTCCAAGTTAACTTATATGTTCCCCATTCCCAAACAATTTGCTGGTTAGGTCAAACTTGAGGGACCTGATCCTGGCTTGTTTCCTCTATAAATTGACCACTATTTAATCAGTTGCATCACACTAAGAAAATTGTTGGTTGATTTTTTTTCCTAATTTTTATTAAAAAACCTTTCCTAAAATTTTATTTTCATGTTGAAAATAAACTGCCTTTTCCGCCAACCCTCATGCACCCCTTGTGGTTAACAGCCATACTCATCTGGTATTTTATTATGTGCCTGTATGAGATTCTGGCTCACCAGAAATTCTTGGTGAGATTCCTTTCCAGTTCCATATCCATAAAATTAGCAGCAGTAACTTTGGCATTCTGGTTTGCCGTTTGGGTGCTCTGGCATCTGGGCTGGCAGGCCAGTCTAATTCTTACTTGCTGTTTTCCTGACATAATTGACCAACCAATATTTTTAACCATTTCCACCTTTCTCATAGATATTGGCGCAGCAATGGCCCCTCCTTTTCAACTGAACCAGTTGTTAAGAAGATTTTCCCTATCCACAATAGTCCTGTTCCGCTCAAAACTTCAAACCTCACGCCAATAGCTGCTGAGGCTATTTTGCCCATGTCAGTAGGATCTGACATCCCGACTTGCAACAAGTTTACCCCCCATAAGAGCCTAGCGGTTTCCCCTGGCCCCACTAACATCTCTTCAGCATCACTGGATTCATCCACAACTACCAATAAAGAGAACTTCTATTACTTCTTATTATCCATGAAGATTAGTGTTGGGTCCTATCATGTCTCCTTTGAGGCCCTGGTGGACACCAGAGCCACGGGTAATTTTATGAGTGTAGAACTGGCCCAGCAATTAGAACTTGACCTGGATGCAGGTTCTTTGGTGATGGTTGCGTCGTCAGCCTCCCAAATCTCATACTTGGTTCGCTGACCAGTCATATCTTTAATACACCAGTTCAGCTTCTGCGACCTATTTTCTGCTATGCCAAACTTGGTGTTTCCGTGATCTTAGGAGTGGGATGGTGGCGCCGGCAACATGTCAAGATCCACTTGGAGTCCAACATGCTGTCAGTCATTGATGATCAACTGGAGGGTGAATTCCCTCTGATTGACACTCTTAAGAAAGCTCAAGGTCGCAGTTCTATCATGTCCCTCATCTCCCCTACAGGCATACCATCCAATTTTCCAGAAAGTTTAATGCGCTATCAAAGCATCTTCAATTCTGAAAAGGCGGATCATTTGCCCCCCACACTAGATTTGACTGTGGTTTTTGTATGACAGTGGAGTTGTTGAGTATGAACTGCCTGTTGTACCCCCACACAGAAGAGGAGGAGGCTGCTCTCAACACTTGGTTGGACAATATTTTGAAAAAAGGGTGTTTGTTTAAGGAGACATCGCCAGTCACATCTCCCATTGTCTTTGCTAAAAAAGTGGATGGTTCCCTCCGCCCCTGTGTAGACTATGGACACTTAAATAAAGTCACAGTTTCTGATCCCTACCCCCTGCCTTTAGAGCACATGATAAGCTGAGCAATTGTAAAATGTCGGGTGTTTTCCAAGCTGGATCTCATAGATGCTTTTAAACAGATTCAGGTAATGAAAGGGCAAGAATGGTTAACAGTGATTTGGATGAAGCAAGGCATTTTCCAATTCCGCAAAAATGCCTTTTGGGCTGAAGAATGCTCCAGCTACATTTTAAGGTATGATCAACAATGTACTGAGTGACCTCCGGTTTACCTGAGTAGTTGCATATATTGAAAACATTCTAGTTCACTCCCCGACTCCTGAACAACATGCTACTGACTTGGAAGCAGTTGTGGCCGCCTTGCATAAGGCAGGCTTGTTCGTCAAGACTTCCAAGTGTGAGTTCTATAAGGAGGAGGTTACCTTCCTCAGGAACCTCATCCTTAAAGATGGTTACGCAATCCCTCCCAATAAGTTGGATGCTATCTGAGAATGGCCAACCCTGACTAACCAGAAACAACTATGGAGCTTCTTGGGAACCATCTTTTTTTAAAAAAATTTCCCTGGCACTTTCCCAGCTTGCATCCCCGCTCCACCCCCTACAGGGAAAAACTTACCATTTTGCTGGTTGCCCAAAAGCCAACAAGCATTTGAATCGATTAAGGAGGTGTTCAAGTCCCCTCCCATTTTGAAGCACGCTGATCCCACCAAGCCATATATTGTTGCATGCGACGCCTCATCAGTAGCAGTGGGGGCGGTGTTGCTCCAGGAGCACAATGGCTTGGAACACCCGGTTGCCTATTTTCCCAAAAGTTCACCACTATGGAGCAGTCTTGGGCCATTTATGACAAGGAGTTGGCAGCCGTTGCATGGGCATTAACTCATTGGAGGTATTTGTTACAGGGTGCTCAACATGAGTTAACGGTCCACATGGACCACCAGGCTCTCTTGTACTTTCATAAACCCCAAAAATTGGCGCATTGGCAAGCCTGAACCTATTGGGACTTGTGCAGTTTTAATTTCAAATACAAATTTTGTAAAAGGTGCACTCAACATACTTCCTGATTTTTAGCCGCAGATCCACCCACTGTTACACAGATCTGGAGGAAGTGGATCTCGTTACCATAATTCCTGCCACCCAAATCCTTTTGATTGGCCCCTGTTGTTTCTTCCATTACTCTGGCCCCCAACGCTCCGTTAGTTGCTCAGGTCTTAGCCAGTCAAATGGCCTGCCCTGAGGGCGTGGAGCTGGTCAAGCAGTTATCTCACCAGAAGCATAAACACTCCCTATATTCATTGGTGGAGGGTCTTATTTATTTTTGGTCACACGTCTTGGTTCCTCCCTCCTTCAGAACTGAGGTATTCCGTGCACATCATGATCCCCCCACAGTCAGTCATCCTGGTAATAAGAAATGTATTGACTTGATCAAGCGGACCTACAATTGGACGGGTTTGACAAAAAAAGTTCCAGCTTGATTACTGACTGCGTTACTTGTGCTTTGGATATGTTGGACCTCTCTTTTTTAGAAATGGTATTTTACACCCTTACAGCAGGCGGAGGGTCCATGGACATTGGTGTCTGTGGACTTTATCATTGAACTCCCCTGCTCTAATGGGTTCACAGCGGTGATGATGATGGTAAATCGTTTCACTAAATTTTCCCTCTTTATTCCTTGCACTTCTGCGATTATATCAGAAGAGACAGCCCGCCTTTTTGTACATCATGTGTTCTTGATGTTTGGTCTCCCACAGGAGATCATCAGCAACCATGGTTCACAGTTCAGGGCGCGGTTTTGGAGTGAACTCCTATCTATCCTAAAAATTATCCCCTGCTGCTCCACAGCATACCATCCCCATTCTGATGGACAGATTGAGAGAGTTAACCAAGTCCTCAAAAAGTACCTGCATTGCTATGCTGCAGCTGCACAGGACACCTGGGCCAACGACCTTACCCTCGCTCAATTCACTTATAACAATGGAACACATGCATCTACAGGGTTTTCGCCCTATGAAGCGACGTTGGGTTGTAATCCTTCATTTTTGGTCAGACCTTACTTGCGGCCTGAGTTCCAAGCTGCTGCAGATAACACTAAACATATTAGGTCAACTCAATACTTGGTACAGGAACACCTCACCAAAGCTATTGATGACTACAAGTGGTTTGTGGATTGTAAGCAGCTCCCAGGTCATGATGTAACAGCGGGCTCCTATGTTATGCTCAATACTTGCATTTACAAATTTAAGCTCCTTACCATAAATTTTCAAGTAAGCGTTTAGGCCCCCATTTGGTGGAAGAGGTCTTGGGTAATGGTGCATTCCGGTTGAAGCTTCCAGCTCACTGGAAACAGCATCACGTCTTCCACATTTCCAAGCTGTCACCTTTCAAGGGTATGGTATGGTTCCCATGGAACCTGAACTGATCATCATTGAGGATGCGGAAGATGCTGAGGTGGAGAATATCCTAGCATCCTGCAAGCGCCAACGGTCCATTCAATATCTTGTGGCTTAGAAATGGTATCCAGCCTATGAGAACAGTTGGGTCAAGGCGCACAATTGTGTGAACTGTATGGAACTGGTCGAAGCATTTCATGAATTTTACCCCAAAGCTCCCCACCCTCCCCAAAAAACTGCGATGGTAATGGAGATCAAGTTACCCAAGGCGCACAAGAATGTGGCTCTCGTGCAGTCTCCTGGTGGTGGGGCCCTTCTCTTGGAAAAAGGAAAGGGTAATGTAAATCCTGGAGAACATCCCCTGGCCGTTGATTGGGCCCTTTTCCTGTTCCCAAGTAAGAAGGTATCAAAGAGGGTGGCTGTACCCCTTGTTACCCAGGGCGACCTCGTCCACGTGGTAGACAAGTGCTGGGTAACAGCTCTTCCGCTTTGAATTCCTCTCCCAGTGCCCACACTCACCTTGGCAGAAAAGGTACAGCTAATCAGGGAAATCTGTAATGAAATTGCTGAAATGAAACCAATCAATCCAAAATTAAGTGGGAGTCAGCCCAATAGTCAGATTCCATGTAGTTGGAAATGGATGAAGTCTGCCCCATTGACCAGAATCTCTGATAGTTTTGATTTGGCTAACACTGTGATTGAAAAAATCAACTCCCCTCAAAATTTTCGGGGATCATCCCTGATGGGCAGGTAATAGCATCAGACACCATCAATGAGGGTTTGAAGCTCCCTTCCAGCAAACTGGGCATTGTGGCTGATGAAATGCTCTTGACCAAAAGTTTGGCCCAGTGTTCGGGCATGGGCAAGTTGGGTGTCCCAAACCTGTTCCCAACCAAATGGGACTGCCCCTACGTGGGGTGGCCTTGGGGGATTCCTGCTGCTCGTTGGACCAAACGCCATCATGCCAACTGTCAGAAACATATCTGAGCCTCAGTTTGGATGTTTGAGGTTGAACTTACAGTGACTCAGCCTGTTGCTAAATTCTTTGATGTCAGTTCCCAGTTAACTTATATGTTCCCCATTCCCAAACAATTTGCTGGTTAGATCAAACTTGATGGACCTGTCCTGGCTTATTTCCTCTCTAAATTGACCACTATTTAATCAGTTGCATCACACTAAGAAAATTGTTGGTCTATTTTTCTTTTTTAAATTTTCCATTAAAAACCTTACCCAAATTTTAGTTTTTATATGTTGAGAATTAAGCCGCCTTTTCAGCTGACACTCTAATACCCCTCTGGGTTAACGGCCATGGTTTTCTGGTATTTTATTTTATGCTTGTACGAAATTTTGGCTCACCAGCAGATATTGGTGGAACTCCTTTCTAGTTCCATATTCGCATATCAACAGCAGTGCCTTGGGCATTCTGGTTTACCGTTCAGGTGCTCTGGCATCTGGGCTGGCAGGCCAGTTTAATTCTTACTTGCTGTTTGCCTAACAACAAGTTCCAATTGCTTTGGTCCAGTGTTTCATGCACCACCACGCAGGGAACTGGAGAGCTATAGATACTCTCTTGACATTAGATAACCAAATACTTAACTTTACATGCATGAACTTTTTCTGCGAGGGACTTTCACAAAGTACATATGGTGTGCACCAGCTGGTAGCCATGGCTGCGGTGGGGCTCACCGCTGTTTTTCACATTTTGCCAAGGGTTGGAGAATTTCAGTGTTATTCTCTCTACCTCCAACTGAAAATATCCACCCTTCTTTCCTGTACCTGGTGGATCCAGATGCCTCATGATCTGAGAGTCATGATTCCCCAACATTTCACTAAATTTAATAAAATTAACACCTGCAAATGGTTTTTTCTTTGGTACCACATTTGGATGGTGCAGGTGGGATCATCAAAGAAGGGCCTGGTGGTGTTGGCCTTAGATAACGTCATACAACCTGTCACAAAAATGGGTATAGGGTCGTTCATGTGCCCAAAACGTATTTTATAATGCCATTTCCATATATACTACTGAGCCATGTCTCTACCCATATGGCTAAGATATGGAACCCATTTCAGTGTATAAGATCACCCCAGAGAACCCACACTTAACCATAACCATGATCCGCAGAACCCAGGAGGTGGAGAAGATGTTACAGTTACAAGTAAATACGTTTATGCAGTTGCTGAAGATATGGTGGGATATGTGGCCTCAATAGCAAGAGTGGCCAAATATCCCTCTCATTCTTTGATGCAGAAACTTACCCTAGTGTAATGCTAGACCCTGAAGAAAAGTTTGATGGTGAAGGGTTGAAGATTTCTGCTATAAATAAAGATCATTCAGGTTATTTTTTATTGACTGCTAACCTTTCACTCCCTTTAGGGAAAATCAGCACTACTATTTTGGTGGACACTGGAGCTTTTGAGAATTTTATAGACCAAACCTAGCCGACTACCTTGATCTGAGTTACTTTCCAGGTGGTATGGTTAGAGGAGGAGCTTCCTAAGGTATTCTCACGCTAAGAACATGGGGTTAGTGGACTAACAAATTGGCACATATCATTTGTCCAACCACTTCCAAGCTATCAAAAACCTCTTGTATCCCATCATTTTGGGTGTAGAGTAGTAATGAAAGTTTAACGTCAGAACCGAAATTGAAAGAAAATGCCCTATCCTTAACTTTGAAGAATGGTCATAAGTTATTTGTCCCTTTGACTGAAACCAACTTTCAGGGCGATTTGCTCACTGGTTCAATATTCACACCCTTAGCCTTGCTCCGTTGCTGAAGCCCTCTTTAGAGGTTTCCATACATTCCTGTTTGGAGGGGTTGTAAGCTTCGTTTGATGAGGCTTCAGCCAATATTCTACTAAATCATCCAGAGTTTGTTTGAAAGTTCAAGCTCACCGTTGACTGGTGCATATATCTTCCCAATTTATCCATTGACTTTACAGGAGGAAGCGGCCTTAGATGTGTGGGTTAAGGAGCAGTTTGACAAAGGCGCAATTTTTTGTGAACCTCCCCTGTATGTTTCACACTCCTCTTTATAGAGAAGGCCGATGGTACCTTACGCCCATGCATAGATTATGGGAATCTCAATAACGTCACAGTACCAGACTTGCATCCCATCCCACTGGACTCACAGATTACACGCTATGTGGAGAAGGCGAGAGTCTATTCAAAGTTGGAAAGTTTAAACGCGTTTAATCAGATCTATATCAAGAAGGGACAGGAGTGGTTGACCGCATTTCGCACCCAAAAAGGGGTTGTCCAATTTTGGGTTATGCCTTTTGGGCTTAAGATGACCCTGCTTTCTTTCAACGCTGTATTGATGCAGCATTGGAGGACCTGCTGGGGTATGCGCAGTAGCTTATATGGATGATATTTTTTTATTTTCCCCAGACAATGAGTCCCATGCAGTACACATTCAGCAGGTGGTGTAGCGTTTGAATGCATCTGACCTCAGTTTAAAATAAGTAAGTGCGAATTCTTTAAGCTCCAGGTCACCTTCTTGGGCAATGTCGTGTTTGACCAAGGACACATAACTTTAGATAAGGAGAAGGCGATTTGTGAGTGGCTCACTCATACTTTGGTTAAGGAATTGAGGAGATTTTTTGGGGATGAGTACGTTCTTTAATAAGTATACTAAACCGATCTGAAGTTACAGCGCCTTTGTATAAGGCGAGTGGGGCAAAAGTACTCCAGTGGTCCCCAATTTTGCAGGATGCCTTTCATGCAGTAAAGTTTGCTTTGCTGTCCACATCTGTTCTTCACCATGTCGACCCCAATAAAGAGTTTATTGTGGCTTCAGATGCCTCCAACTTCGCCATAATGGCTGCTCTACTACAAATAAGCAAAGATGGAATAGAGCATCCAATGGGATAGTCTTTTAGGAAGATGACTCTATCAGAGTTAAGCTACGCCGTATATGATAAAGAGTTATTGTTAGTGGTTGAGGCGCTGACTTATTGGTGTTATCACTTGCATGGCTCATCCCAACCCTTCTGCATATGTACAGATCACCGTGCCTTACTGTACTACCGCGTACCTCATGTCTTGACCCCACAGCAAACCAGCTAGCATGAGACTCTTGCCCAATTTGCATTTTCTTAAAAGTTTACTAAGGGAAAGGAGAATGGTTTGGCGGATGTTTTGAGCCGCAACCCTGCGTTATCTCCAGATCCTAAGGAAATATAGGGGCATAATACCCACTTGATGATTTTGCTAGGTGAGATTGTGTCTCAACTTCCCTCTCCCTTGGCCAATGGGCCAGCGCTCGATCCTCTGGAAAATGCTGATGAATATGGTATGTTCAGAAAGGTAGTCCTTTCTCAGCCTTTGTTAGCTGAATATACTATGGTCCTTGCCAAGGGCGCATTGAACCAGGAGGACATCACCAGAGGTTACCACGTAAAGGATGAGATGGTGTGGTTTCAGGGGGCGCCTATGGGTTCCTGCTGGACCACTTTGCCTGGAAATCATCTAGGACCATAATGACAGAATCACTGTTGGCCATCCTGGGAAGGCGAAGACTTTAGATCTAATTTGCCACACTTACAATTGGAAGGGGTTAGCCTCTCAAGTAGGCAGGTATTGTAAAGAGTGCCTAGTCTGCAACCAAATGAAACAAAATCACCAGCCTCTAGCGGGGTTGTTGGTACCAGTTCAAAAGGCTGAAGGGCCCTGGACTTCCCTATTGGTAGATTTTATTGTTGATTTACCTGTTTCTGATGGTTATGATGTCATTATGGTGGTGGCGGACCATTTTACGAAGTTTTCCCACTTCATTCCTTGCAGAACAACAATAACCGCAGCTGAGATGGCTAGGCTTTTTGTTACTCATGTGTTCACTATTCATGGGGTCCATCAAGAAATAATTAGTATTGGGGACCCCAGTTTACTTCCATCTTTTGGGAAAGGTTGTGTAAACTCTTCAGATTCGCCCCGCCATTCAACTGCCTATCACCCTCAATCAGATTGGAAGACTGAGCGAGTGAACTAGTGTTTTGAAATTTCTTGTGGTGTTACACCGCCGTAGATCATTCAGATTGGGTTTCCCATCTCCCCCATGACCCAATTCAGTTATAAAAAGCCCAAAATGCATCGATCAGTTGTTCCCCCTTTTTGCCAACTATAAATTCAATCCCGCCTTTAACATGGAGCCCAGTTGTGGATCCAAGGTGGAAGCAGTGGTGAACTTTGCAAAAATGATCAAAAAACTATAACAGGGGGTGAGCATGAATTTAGATGTGGCCATGCAGGCTTACAAAGAGAATGCTGATGGTAAGAGATAAGTTGGACCAGCGTACAAGGAAGGAGATCTTGTGATGGTGGATTTTAAAAACATCCCAATCAAGCAACCATGCAAAAAACTAGGACCAAAGAGGATTGGGCTGTACTGCATAGTCAAAAAGGTGGGCCATGCCTCATACCAGTTGGATCTCCCTCCCTCATTTCAAAATTATTTCTGTATTCCATGAAAGTAAGCTCACGTTGTTTGATAGCCCCTCCTGAGACTCCCAAGGATTATCTTGTGATTAGGGTGCCAGAGTGGGAATTGGAGGAGATTGTAGCCTCACATCAGGTAAGAAGAAGACTCGAGTATCTTGTATACTGGAAGGGATTTGATGCAGAGAAGAACAGTTGGGTCCCAGCGCATGACTGCGCCCATGGCCAAGCTCTAATTGTAACATTCCAAGAGCGTTTCTCTGAGGTCGCAGGATCAAAGTTTAATCAAGCTGTTGCTGCCATGATTTGGTTTAACTTCAATTGATCAATTGAGTAAAGTCATTTTCAAAATATGTTACCCTGTTGGATGGAAGCATGCACCTATTGGTGCACCAAGGTTTAGTACCACTTTCTCCAATCCATGATTTCCCCAAGTTGGCTTAATTATGTTTGCTTGAGACCCACTTTTATCATTGGTCAACTTTCCCAATATAAACCCATAGTCATTTTATGTTTTTCTATATGTTGACTTGGGAAGACCTGTGCGTGGAACTCTTTGAGGATGTCTAACATTTTAAAATTATTTGAGGTGGGTCAACCTTGGGACAAATATACCACACCAAGAATTTTTCTAGCCATTACAGGTTTTGAACTCAAAACCTGCACTTAGGGTGAAAGCAGTTTTACCTGCTCAGCTAACCACCCTGAGGTCTAACGTTTTAGCCAATTTATTTATTTTAAAAATTACAGCCTCATGTACACCGCTGGGCATACCTTGTTCCCTCTAAACCAGTCACCTGTGCACTTTAGCCCTGTACAAACTCAGTTATGAACTGCCCTTTGGGGTACAGCCAAGTTTTTCTGTTTGCTCAATCTATTATTATCTTTACCGTGCTACACACCCTAGCCTTATGTCATCTTAGCTCAAGCTCCCTCTGCTGGGCTATTTATATGTTCACTCTGACGACGAGTTCCCTTGCTTTGGTCCATGGGTTTTGTGTACAACCGCGCAGGGAACTGGAAAATTATAGATAATATCTTGACAGATTGGTTATTTACTGATGATTTTAGCTTTAAAACAATTAAAAGCAAACTTCAACCTTCTAACCAATGATTATTGCCTGAAATTTGATTTAAAGGTTCAATCATCCAATTTATGATACAAAAATCTATGATTAAGCTGTTTTTAAACCAATTAAAAAACCCGAAGTTCCAATCATTAATAGCCATCTAATTGATTTAAAATCTTCATTGAATAAAGCCCAGCGTTAAAACTACCCCTAATTGATAACCAACCCATTTCAATTCAAAGACGCGCAAATTTAACCCCTAATTTTGGCCAACAAATCTATCTAAAATACTTAAGCAGTTTTAATCAAGGATCAAAGGTTCAACTTATGAATTTTATACCCACTTGAGTCAAAAGCTAAACCAGGAGATAAAAATCCTAACTGAATGATTTGATTAAGCCGCTCATTCTAAGCTCAATCGATCACCTAGCCTCAAGACTCTCAGCTGAATTGTATTATAAGTCAGGCACCGTTGACCCATTTTAAATTCAAGACTACCAAAAGTGCACCAATTTCCGACTCAACCTAGACCAGTCTCAGCTTGGCCTGCTGACCAATGCTCTCATTAAAACTAAACCACCTGATTTAAACCTTGATGTTATGTCCTGGATTTCCGTTACTAAGCCTTATCTAGAATGTGAATTCATCCTCAAAGCTCCTAAAGATGACGTCAAAATTTTCATTTATGACAGAGCGCTCCCACCATCCCTGAAGTAGCTTTTGAACTCAACCACAGGTTCAGTTGAAGATTTCTATTCAGCTGCTTTATGCGGTTTTATTGTCAAAATCATTTTTGCTCCCCTCTACTTTGTCGTTGCTCCCACCTACCAGAAATATCAGTGATTCTCAGATCCTCAGTCCCTTGTCTACCTCCTCTCTCAAGATGATGCTATTGACTGCCCTAGAAAAGATGTTATAATTTTAAGAATTGCAGCGCTGAGCTCTATTTAGAACTAAAACTAAACCAAATAAATTTTTACCTTAAGATTGGCTCTTCCCTTCTAACGCCAAAACTAAGGTTGCCATTCATAAGCTGGGTGGACTAATAAAATCTTAAGATCCCCACATTCTCATCATCAAGTTTTTCAGATAAATGAAATTTATGAGATACTTTGCCATACAAAACCTACTTACAGATTGTGAGATGGAATCAAACCTCATGCTTGATAGGACAATATCTGACTCAACTGCTTTACTTTATCTCGCTTATCCCAACTCTGAAATTTTTTTGATCCAACCAAGGCTGGCCAGCCCTGGAAAAACCGTTACCACCCCTGTTCAAGGCTTGAGGGCCATTTTCAGGCTTCGCCCTAGTAGGTGTGAAGCCTCAACCTTGGGTTCACAATACTTTATTTATTTAAGCAAGTTAATCCTATATTTACTATTAAATTAATAATTGCTATTTTATTAAGAATAAGGCTCAAAATTATTAATATCAATTTAACTAGCATAAAATGGTCAATATCGCCAAATTTACAGTTAATTGAAATTTTTGGAATAATTGCCACGTTTTTGCTACACTGGCTGATAAGATAGTAATGAGCGTCCAACCAAATTATCATTATATTGATATTAAGATCGAGGTTATATTCCACATGTAAATCCTCTATTCACCCTCCTGTCATCTATTCTACCTTTCTATCTGTTGGCTTCCCTATGGAAAATAATGGAAACTACTTAATTATGTTACCCTTATCTCATCCCAGTTCTAAATGATGAAGCCTAATCTATTCCAACCCTGAACCTAGACTGTTCCTTTACCTCATACTTTCCCAAACCTATATATACCTTCACACATGGTATACGCCTTTCTCTCACCATATATAATATTCATTTCCTTTAATTCTAATTTATTCTTGATTATATTCTTTACTGTTTAAAGTACCATTTATCTCTCAACAAAACTATGCTTGCTTTAATATATCTTTGTCATAATTTTTCCTAGTTTCAAACTAAAGATTTACTGCACCTTTGCAGAGATTTTGTCTGCTCATTTCGCAAAGATTTTACTGGGTGATGACGCTTCCACCAAAAGATTGCCTAGATTTGACTAGAGGTTTTGCTTGTTTGTGTGGACAGAGATTTGCCTCAACGATTCAAAAATTATTTTGAGGTTTTCCTTAGTGAAGAAGCAATCTTTAAAGATTTCAGATGGTGCTACCTATGACTAATAATTGGTTAGCATTTTGAAAGACCTGACCTTCATACTCAACAGTAATCCTAGACTTCCAAATGAAGGCTTTAAACAGTACCAGATTTCTGAAGACTTTTACCGCTACAAAACTCACACAACAATGTGCTGATGGGTGACTTCAACACAACATTTAGTTGAGTGAGTGACACACTTTCTCCTGCTACACAGAATAGATGTGGTGCTGCTCAGCTTCAGAATTTCCTCAGGTCAATTAGATTCACTAATGCCTTCCAATAAGCATCTGAACTTAACTCATTCCTTGGATCCAATGCATTGGTTAGAAATTCAAATCTGCTTCAAGGATTTATATGGCCCTAGTTGGCCCTTGCTAGTTAATTGAGCTTTCTCTCCAATGACCTGAGATAACACTATAAGCAATCAAAGATCCTTTACAGTGGTCCTTACAACCATCCTCAGACCAGCAATAAGGTTTTGGCTAAGGATTTCTCCAGGGCTCCTGAACAACCAGCTTGCAAAGGAAAAGATTAACACGGTCGTTTGTGAGTTTGAACCCCTGACCTCACCTCATTTTAAATTTTTTAGACAAATAGGCGGATAATAAAGCAATGATCCTAAAGATAGCCTACAATTGTGCTAAATCTTGAATGACTGAAGTCCAGGCTAAAGTCAGACGTTCTGAAGATAGATTAGACACCCTGAAAAGAATTGCCAACTGATGCCTTTCCCCAATGGTTGGAAACGTGGGACGTGGCCCAAAAGATTTACCAGCTTGAACTCAAACAAGAAGAATGGGCAGCAAACTTCACAAGTTGCGTTACCACACTTCAATGGGAACACCCCACCTGTTTCTTCTTGCAGAAACAAAAGGCCCTATCAAAGGATCAGGAGATAACAACCCTTAGGGTTGGGAACAACATCATTATAATCAAGGTGGAAATAACCTGCAAAGCCTTTGTTACTACTCAGCCTTTTTCCAGGTATCCTGGGTAAACCCAGTAGATGTTCATGAATTTGTTGAATGGACTCCAGAACCGTTAGTTAATCCCTCTGCAGATAAAGAACTTATTGCACTAATCGCATAGCAAGAAATAATGGACATTCTACTCCACACCTTACACCTGAATGTTCCAGGACAGATGGCATCCCATTTGAGGTGCATCTAATGGATATCATAACAGTTACAAAGGCCCTCAAGCACCTTTTTTAACCCTCTTGGAAGAAGGGGAGTACTCAATGACCTAAGAGGCTCAATTATGACCCTTATCCATAAAAAATGAGCTGAGAGAATCTCTCAAACTGGCGATCAATATCACTATTAAACAAAGTCCACAAACTCTTCACTAAGCTACTAGAGAACTGTATGACTAAGTGGGTGGCACACCTCCTCAACTCCGCTCAGCATGGCTTCATTTCAGGGAAATTGCTGTAGAGCAAATACAATGAGCTCCTTGCGACCTTATCAGCTTCCATTTCTCAAATGCACAGTTCTGTGGCACTTATTGATACTGAGAAAGCGTACATTTAAGTGAATTGGAAGTATATTGACGCCTTTTTATCCCGCCTCCACATCCTACTAAGAGCTAGGAGTGGATTAAGAACTATATGCCCAGCTTTACACTAAAGGCTGGCCCCAACAGGCTTTACAGTGGCAGTTATGGTCGAACAGGGTCTCTGTCAAGATGATTATCTGAGCCAATCATGTTCAACATAGACTTGGATCTGATCTAGGACCTACTCCAAGAAAAACTTGTGGGTATTCAGTTTCCCTTCAAACCCCCTCACCCACATCATAGCCTTTGCTGATGACACAGCGGTGGCAATTGGATGTAAAAAGGACCTAGACCTGGCCATTTAGGCCAATCGCTACTCTAAGGCGTCCAATGCAAAAGTTAACAATACTAGTACCATTACAGTACAAGTTGGTACCCCATCGTTTCCTCCCTTTTAATCTGAAACCTACCCGTGACACCTTTCGCCACCTAGGTGTCCTCACCAGCCCCAAGGGATCGCAATCAAGGACAATGAGGATCGCTTACTGGATGTGATGAACTCCCATGTAGGTAGATGATACCACCGGCGTATCACCCCCAGGGACGAGCCCTGATGGTGAAATTTTTCTGCTATCAAGGGTCTAATCCTCGTTTATGTCTGCCCCTTTATGGACAGTTTCTACTTGAGGCTAAATGTGATACTCTGATGCTGAATATGGGGACCAACCACCCACACACAGTTCTTACCACAATATCATGACCCTGCAGTGCAGGTGGCCTAGGTCTCTTGAACACTAGATCCCACAAAACTTCAATACTGGCCGGGTTTCTTAAACCCATTATTTGCTGGGATGTGACTCCAATACCGCAATGGACTCCAACCTTATGCCAGGCTTTAGTGGCTTCCATGGGACTCCTCATTCCTTGCCAACCGCTGTCAGAGAATGGCTAACAAACCACTAAGCCACTGCCTTAAATTCTCATCAAGTTTTTATTGGAACCAGGCGCTCCTTGTTCTCAAGTGGGTAGGAACAAGTGTGTAACACTCTTTACCTTATAAAAAGAGTGGCCCTAAAATAGCCCACCAACAAACTCTGGTCCACAAAGGGAGAATTTTATCTCCCGCCTCCAACCTTTGGACAAACCCCAATGCATTCTTGACATCTCAAACTCCTACCCCCTTCTGAAGAATGTGATATCAAGGCGCTTTGGAATGACGTTAATTACCCTACTCTCACCAAAATATCAAATATGGTGTGGCAAGCTCTACCTTTCTCATATAGGTAAAAGGATCAAACTGGTCCCATCTTCCAGCACATGAGCTGTCCATAATGTTCTAAGATGATTGAAACCCACCTCCACTGCTTCTTTACCTGCCCCCTCATTACCTCTTCTGGAATAAGGTCTACAAGCACTGAAAAAAGAATCCTAGATAGGGCACTCAGTTCAGGACATAATGTTCAACTGCTCACTCCCCAACTGCCCCAATCCTTAAGAGTCCTGACATTTAGTTTACTGATATGAACATTTATAATTTTAACCTTCGCTTAACTTTTAAATTCATTTGGTGAACGCTGCCCCAAATGATTACCCATTTTCAGGTTCAATCAAGATGACCCTGAGAGTATTTACCATGTCACCATGGACAATAGTTCAGCTTGAGTGGACACCTGGCTCTGGAAAACCTTTCCCCCACCCTTTATTGATACCTATGCTTATCCCTGCCTTTGCCTCAAGATCTTAGGAGCTTAGGCATGATTTTAAAAGATTGGTGTATCCCTTTTAGGTTGGGACCACCTGATGCTAAAAAGAAGCAGCAGAAATCTTCTCATCAACTCATCACTATTTCTCAGGTCCCGCAGAGTCCTTTAAAAGACTAGGGTTTTTATGAGCCATTGTACATTCCATGTAATAAACTTGTACATTTGAAGTAACTTTGCCTGAGCACTTGTTTTACTAATATTGCATACATGGTATTCTTCAGTAATTACTTTAAAAAGCAATTTATTACTGAGTGCGCTGTCCATCTAACATCTAATAATGTAGCTGCTATGCCAGATGAAGCCATTGAAAGTTCTGGTATTTTTTGATCAAATTACAGCAAAAACAAAATTGATAAAAGAGGTTTTATAAGTCCCGCTGGAGCATATAGGAAATGATGCCTCCAAATATCTATTAACGTATTCCATGATGCCATCTAAGCTTCCCTTAGATCATCCAATAAGATAAGTTTCCTAGACTCAATTGATCCTTTTAATTCTTCAGTATTTTTGATTTCTTTCATGGAGAAGATCTTAATTATCTGCATTAACAATATTTTTTCTGGAAATGGTACCCAAAACTGTATTAAAAGTTAATTGAAAATTAATACCCATTTATGTCCTAGTATAATAAGATCTTCATTAAATATTTTTTCAGAAAATTGTATGTTAGCATTTCTATAGTTTTTATTTAGTCAAGCAAAGATGTCTTCAATCATACTTTTTAAGGTATTTTCCCCTAAAAGTATGGGATTAAATGTATTGCAAGTAAAAAACTTTTCTTTCTCGTTGCAATCACTTTTGCAACCTATTCAATTCAAGTCTGAATTTAGTTTGATAATATCACAGAGGAGATTGGTCTGCGCCCATGTCAGGGAGCAGTTGGGCAAGTAAGGTAAGAGGAGCAGGTGGAAGGCCCGCAGCCTCAAACGTTTGAAAACGCCTCGGAAAAACCAGTGGAATAGACAAAAATTTTAAAAAACTGGTGGTCACTATTTCACCAGAAATCCTCACATGGCAAGCACGATGCAACTAGTATATCAACACGCCACACTCCCAGCCACTCTCATTGGTGGAATTCGAGTCCACGTGTTTCTGGACATCCAACAAATGGCCTTATGGGAAAAATTTTGTGAAGATGTGCACTCAATTTTCCTGACCGCGGTGTATGTCGCACCTCACTCCATGTCATGCAGTTGGCTGGACCTAGGTTTCAAAAACAAAGAGGCAGCAGATGAGGCTGCTGCAGTGCATGTAGTGGTTGACCTCCCCAAAGGGCAATGGGTCATCAAAACCAAATGCACCAGATGGACAAAATCAAACCAAATTTTCCTCGCGTTTGACTTTTTGCCTACTACGGTAAAACGTGACATTTTGAAACAACACCTGAAAGATGGTCTCGCCATATATGGCGAAATACAATATTTTGAAATGCAATGCTTTATGCTAATGCCACACTTGTGCACCAGCAAAGCCATTGCAGTCCTGACTACAACTGAGGAGATCGCGAAGGACCTAACCCAGATCCCGCACTCCACTTTTATTGATATTGCAGGGCATACCACTCACCCATTCCAGGTGACCATGGACAGCGCGCCCCCCATTTGCACCCACTGTGACACGTTTGGCCATAAGGCGCACGCATGCCCCACCAAAGAGGGCGTCACATTCCAAGAGCACCCCTCAGCGGCCATGGCCAGCGGAGAGGCGCACTACAAACCAACCGCAAGCACCAAAGAGGCTTTCCCGTGGGGGAGCACAAGGCTGCTACCTACTGGTAAAGCCTATCTCCCCACAAGAGCAGAAGAAGGCCAAGCAGGCCCGCAGGGCTGTGGCCAAGGAAGCGGCCAAAGACAGCACCGCTATCCCACACTCCCAACGCCAGGAGGACATTGAAACCTTCACGGCAAAAGCAACTTGGGAATCCATCAACCAATTAGATTGGGAAGCCCATGCCAAGTGGGCCACTCAGTCCGGGATCCAATGGGGGACTCAATCTCACCCAATCGTTGCACCCAAGCTCCAGTTGAAACTGACTTGGGACCCATCCCAACTGAAAATTTTTTTTGACCCGCTCAACGGTGCACTGAACTCATCTGCACCACAAAAAATTTGTCCAACGTTGGGAAAACAAAAAGTGAAGGCTAAAGCCAATGCAACTCGTTCCGCAAAAATTAACAAAAATCCTGATAGCGTTGCTGCTAACACCCACGCTGCTGTGAAGGCCTGTGGGGATCTAGAGGAGGCTGGTGGGCCTGGGTGCCCACCCCCTCACACCTAAGGTGCAATGGGGGAAACCTTCACTTTAGGGACGTTGAATGTCGCCAGACCCAAGGCCTCCCCATCCTGGGCTAGGAAACTGAGTTTTTTACAATAAAATTTATTCGTGGATATCCTGGCCATCCAGGTGTCCCACTGTCCATGAGGTTCTGAGGAAGCTTGGAAAACAATGCTCTTTCCATCCCTATCCTTTTGGTCAGAGCACTATGGGGTGCTAGTTTGGAGACACAATCTCTTTAAATTTTTATCATCAGAAACATCTCTAAATGGCCGAGTTCTTGTTGTCACTTTCTCATGGGCCGATGTAGTGCACGCAATTGTCAACATCTATGCTCCAAATGGTGCACTTGAGCATCAGGAATTTTTCTCGTTGGTCAAATCCCTCCCGCTACCCCCAGAACCTTTTGTAGTCAGTGACATGAACTGTTGGCTAAACACACCAATGGACCTGTGGCCTTCCTCACCCCACGCCCCCAGGGTCACGTAGAACTGCGCGTTCTAAAGGCCACCCTCAGGTTAATGGATGCACTGGCGTGACATGCCCCACTGCTCAAAAACATGACGCGCCCCCACATCCACAACGGCCAATTAAGGTCCATGACCCGCATCAACCTTATCCTAATGCCGGCGAAATTCCAACCCCACATCTCCCACTTCAAAACAACAAAAATGGAATTCTCTGACCATCGACTGGTCTTGATAATCTACCACCTACCTGTCACAGCTGCTAAGGCCCCACATTGGTGCAAAATCCGCCCCTCCGAGCTTGCATCGCCAGGATTTTCCACATGGGTGGAATCAGCAACTTTGGCAAAAGAGTTTGTTGCACCGTTTTGCATGGACCCCATTTCCACATGGGCAAATTTCAAAGATGATACCATCTGCCACTCTCACTATCTCTCCTCCAGATGCTCACAAGCCACATTGGCGGTCATTTCATGCGCTCTGGCAGAGGTGGCACACCTGGAGTCCAATATCCCAGCTACAGGATACAGCTCTGCATGAGGCCAGAAGTGGGCAGAGGCAGCCGCCCACCTCAACGCACTCAAAAGGCAACACAAACATCGGGTTTGTGTTCAGTACAGGGCCAAACGCATCACAAAAAGTGACAAGTGCACCGCACATTTCTTTAAAAATTTTTTGCACCCATGCCAGAGCGTGGCCTGCACACAGGTGTAAAGATGGGATGATTCCATTGCAGATACACCAGCTGAAGTGGCAATCAAAACATAAAAGTATTACTATGAGTTGTACCGATCCAATCCAATTCAGCTGGCTGAAGTGGCAGAATTTCTCAACTGAGCTCACATCTGCACCATTTTCTGATACCCAGAAATAATGAAGTTGGGTTCTCCAAATGAATTATGGACAGCCATTCGCGGTGCACCAAACCAAAAATGCCCAGGCACGGATGGCATTCCATATGAATTCTTCAAAAAGTAATTCAAATATATATCCCTATTGCTGCTCACCTCACTTAACCAAAGCCTGTTGGAAACACGCCTCCTACCAGGAGGACATGAGGCCATTACCATCATACTCTTCAAGAAAGGGGATAAGCTAGACTTAGCCAACTGACGCCCCATTTCTTTAACGAACACAGACACTAAATTTTAATAAAAAATCATGGCTAACCGTTTAGGGACTGTAGCATCTGCCACCATCTCCCAGAACAATTCAGTTTCATACCCAGAAGGTCAATTTGGGATAACGTGCACTCTGTGGCTAATGCATGTCAGTCCACAGCCTCTGGGGCACTTGTAATCTTGGACCAACAGAAGGCCTATGATAGAGTAAACTGGGAATACCTCAGGGCCTGCCTCCATCAATTCCGCTTACCCCCTCACTTCATCAACTGGGTGATGCTGCTCACGGAATCTGCAACAATGGCAGTATGTGGCCCTGGCTTCCTAACGTAAGTAGTCCACCCTCAAAGGGGCTTGCGACAAGGGGACCCCCTCAGCTCACTCTTATACAACTTCAGCCTTGACCCACTACTGCGAAATGTGAATGCCCAACTCACTGGGGTCCATGTGCCAGGCCAAGCCCCAGTCAAGATAATGGAGTTTGCATATGATTGTGTGGTTGGGGTGTCTAATAATCAAGATGCACGCGCGCTTGAAGCTCTCATCCAGGAGTATTCCCAGGTAAGTAACGCGGCACTGAACGCTTCCAAAACCGAAATCATCCTCCTTGGTCAGTTTTAGAACTGCTGGGCCCCAGCAATTAGTTCCCAACCTGGCCCATCTGCTCGCCCACGTCCTCGCCCTACCAGCTTAACACACACCACCCCACTGGTGCTCCCCTTTGTGCCACGCCCTACCATAGGACTGGTACGCCATCTGGGCATGTGGATGGAGGCAGGCGGATACACGTCAGAAGTAATGGAGCGCCGTATTCTGGACAACGTGGTGAAGAAAATCGCCTCTCTCAGAGCCCAACCTACTTCCCTTACTGGCAGGGTTGTTTTAGCCAACTCTATGCTCCTCTCCAAAGTCTTGTTTGGAGCCCACGCCATCCCCTTCTCCCCAAGCTTCTTCAAATCCTCGTATGCCCTGCTGCAAGGATGGCTTTGGTCAGGCCGCCCTCCACCAGTATGGCTAGAGGTCAAGTTTGGCCCTAATCATCATGGTAGCATGGGTCTGCTCGACTTCAGAGCCCATGCTGCCAAGATCTTAGGTACCTGGATAGCGGCTGTCACCGCCCCTACGCTCCCCTCCCAACACTGGTCCCGCGTGGCCCACTCCAACTTCTCCTGAGTCTTGGGCCTCAACAACCCATCAAACCCCCACTCCCTGATGAATTACCTCGCATCACACACATTGGCCACAGGTCCTCACGGGACTAAAACCCACTACAAACGAATCCTACTCTCCATGCGGAGCGCTGAGTGGAGAATTTGTATTAGAGGACACACAGCCCAGAGAGGCCGCCCCTCTCCTCAGTTCACACAAAAGGTACAGGGGCTATTCATCCAAGATGGCGTGATCCCCACACGGCCCCATGTACTATCCAGAGTGGACTACCTGGACATGATGGACATCCCTTACTCCATTGAGACCCAAAAAACTATCTGGAAATATGCACATCATCCTATGTTGCAGCCTCAAGTCCGCTCCCATGTGTGGCGCTGCCTGAGGCGGGTGTATCATACAGCTGAGCGCTCTAACGCTTTACACTCATCCTGTGTCGTGTGTGGCCAGTATGGAACGCTGTTCCACCGCCTGGAGAAGTGCCCTACTTCTAAAGTGATATGGCGCGAAGTTCAGCGTCTGCTGGTCCAGGATCAAACGCATCCCTTCAGTCTGTCAAGAGATATGTTTGCTATATCAATGGCCTCCTCCCTTCCACCCTCCCTCCATGCTTTGGTGGTTGCAATCGCCACTTGGACCATCCACATGATTGTCTTAGATGCCATCGCAGGCTCCACCCCCACCCTCCCAGAAGCTGTCCACAGATTCCGGTCTCATTTGGTGGACCACTTTCAAGCGTGGATGTTTGGATACCTCCCACCGCAGCACCAACAGCTGGTCTCCTCCTGGTTCCCAGTCTGGTTCATCAAATCAGACCCCTTCCTCCACACGTGTTCAATTGTGGCTACGGCCCCTTCACACGTTCCCTCCCCTCCCCATAAGTGGCGTTCCCGCTGGCAACAGGAGATAGCATAGCTTTTTTTTAGTACTAGATGGTCGGAGATAGCATAGCTTCACTGGGGTGCCTTCCCTGGTACTAAGCTTTGTCTCTTCTGAGTCATATTTAGAAGTGTCCGTCCCATGGTTGGCCTTCCCGCAATAAATTAAAATTAAAAAATGTATTGCAAGTAGTTAAGATAATGAAAACAAAATTTATTTTTTCTCAGAAGACTTTGTAATGCTGCCTCAAATATTGTCTGACCCCAATGTTCATCGTCTTCTAGCAATACCAGTTATTTACAGGCTTCCTTATGGTATTGCATACTTCACCATTCATAGATTTAGGTTATTGCAAGGAAAAACCCAATATCGAAATTTGGGGTAGCCAGAGAAGTAGGAATAGAAGCTACAGAGGATCTTTTAGATGGCTTGATTGACTGGAATGGCTGGAGAGACTAAAGTATAGCACTTTTACTTTTTCAGGGTCCAGTATTATGCAAGATTCTGAGTTATAATACCGATTATCATAACTATACAAAGAATAAAAATAGTTAAAATTTATCAAGGGAGATATACAATAACCTATATTTGTTAAAGCTTTTAATATTTATAGGGTGACTAGGTGTTTTGTGGTGGATTGGAAGCTCAAGTCCTCTTCATTTAAGATCAGTGCTTATCATATAGTATGAGGGTCAAGCTGCAGCCTCTCTCTTTGATTGGCTTTGGGATTGTTGGCCTTCCTTGTGAAAGGGCGTATGGATGATGGCCGCTGGTGTCAAGATAGAGTCTCATCTCATCACAACTATAGAATCTCCTTTTTAATTCTTACCACCGTTAATCCTTTAACTGCAGAATCCACTTTTAAAAAGTTAACAAAGGCCAACATATATACATGTCAAATTCAGTTAACTGGTTAAGGGAAAGGGCTCATTTGATGACAATTCATTTGATTTCAGAAGGCTTAACCCCAAAGAGGATGGGTGAACGTTTTAACAAGCTGATCTCAAGATAATTTAGCATTGCTTAATATGAATGCTGACATTGCCCCCTCAACTCCCTGGAAGAGGGGGCTTGAGGCGAAGGAACCTATCATGTAAACGGGTAACCACTGTTCCTTGAACGGCATCAGTGATAGAATATCTGGAGCCAGCCTTATATAGTATGAAGTAGGGTCCCAACAAGAATTGTCTAACTTTACTAGGAGCCCACCAGAGCGATGATGGTAGAATAGCACAAGGTCTCTTATTTTCAATAAAGGGAGAGCTGGATGTTTGGCATTTGAATGTGTAGTTTCCCTGGTGCTGTTAGAGATGACCCCTTGGTTGGCAAGCGCTTGCAGCCTGATTATCTCATATGCTAGCATCTTCATTGTCAACTCTACAGTGTTAAGAGAAATGATGTCCAATAAAGGCAGATTGCTACTAGGAAGTTGAGGCCCCTAATGTAGAGGGCCTAAAATAGGACATTTCAAGCACTTAGTGGTATATGATCCAATAGGATGATAAGTCATATGATATGTAGCGATTCTATCAATGGGATTAATGGTAACCATTTTGTAAAGAATAGAAACCAAAGTGTTATTTGCCCACTCCATTGCACCATTTGTTTAAGGGTTATAAAGTGCTGTAAAATCTAATTATTATAAAATAACGTGGCCAATTTTTGGATACTTGAGAGGTGAAACTTAACACTTTTCTGAGAGCAGAACTCTGGGACACATATGTTGGGTTAAAATGGAGCAAAACATAAACAACATGGTGGCCTAAGCGGTGGTAACAGGTACTGAGATGGCCTCAACCCACTTTGAAAGATAGTCAATGACTAGGATGATATAGAGAGACCATGGATGACCATGGAAAAATGCTCTATGACATCCACACTAACAACGCTAAATGGCATAGATGGAGAACGTTTTTATGCTGATAGCAAGGGTTCAGCTGACCTTAGGTCCTGCACATCAAGCAAGCATCTAAGTCCTTCTAGCTGGCTTCAAGAATCAGATCCCAGTAGCATTGTTTTCTTAGTCATTCATAGTTTTTCTTAACTGCCCCATGTCATATATATGTTCATATCCTTTTATGATAAGTTTGGTTCTTGAGGAGGGCCATAGGTATGGCAGCCATTTTATGTCAACTTGTCTATATAACATGCCATCTTATATTTGAATGTTCTGGACCATTGAGCGTAATGTCTTCACTGTTATCAGGGGTTCCAGTTTCCACCTTCTGGCTAGCCAATCAAGCCATATAAATGGACTTCCTTGGGCAATAATACTGTGAGGGTCAGCATTCTAAATAGTTATCCACGTTTGTCAGTTGTGAACACCTGATGTACTATAAAAATTGTAGCTTTGCAGCTGGAGGGCCCATCTGGCCAATTTACCACCATGATCTTTAATCTGATGAAGTCACGTTAAGGAAGTTGTTGTAATTGGTTTGACCAATCATCTGGAAACAATATTTGTATATATATCTAATTTCATACTTTTAACGGATAATTAGAAAGCGGATTTGATTGTTATAGTAATTACTTTGCCCCACGGCTCAGCTATTATATGTAGTGTTCTAACATTATAATTACTATTAATCAAATTCTTAAATCTCCACCATTGCATTTCTCATTCACTAAAATCATTGCCACTGACGCTGTGGCCTTGATCCCTATATCGCCTCCTGTTTTATTTTAGTATGCTATTTTACGTTGCCCCTGTGCCAGCATAAAACCATTGGTAATAGGAGTTTATACATATTATGGCATTTAACTGGTAATTTGACTACATCCAGCATATAACATCTTTTATGGAAAGGCCTCAAACATTAGCTTTTTTCCAAACTCAATTTGTATAATATGATTTTAGTCTACCATTTAAAGGTGCTGCTTATTAACATGAATATTATCAATGAGATTTCTGGTAAAAAAAGCATATCTGAGGAGGGTTGTCAAAGGGAAGGGGATCTTTTCCTGGAGAAGCTTTGAGAGCTGATCAATAGGAGTACTAGAGTGAGCTTGGGAGTCTCTGGCAGTATTAGGTGCTACAATCTACTCTGAATTTTTATAATAAAAACTATATTGCTGTAACTACAGTACCTTTTTTTAGTTTTATTAAGGTTACTGTCTTAATACAATACAATTTGTTTTGGCGTATATTAGCCTGTGTGGATGAGATCTGACGCCCAGCGTCAATTTAAACAGAAGCATTATTTGTAATACATCGATGAATCCCCCTTGGAATTGAGACCATCTAGTACAAAAAAAAAGCATTATTTGTAATGATAATGAAATGGTTTTATATGCGTATAGTCAGTAATGCTGACTGCAAGCAATACAGAAAAGCATCCAAATTCAATGATTTTGTAATTCCTTTCAGCTTTTGTTAAAGTTTTGTTGAAATAGGCCATCAGTTATTCTACTTGTTGTTTGTCAAGTTGGGCCAAAATTTGCCTTTACGGCCACATCACTGGTGTTGGTAAATAACACAAAGGGTTAATCAAAGTTTGTATGGATGAACACATGCTGAAAATTAGTGCAGTCCAGCTTAGATTGAAATCCTGATGATAAAATCTGGGCGCTGGATGGTTGCTCGCTTCTGGCCCTAGATTTCAACTTCACAGATTCGTTTTATACTTGCATGTCTTAACTAAAAAAGATTAACTGGGGCAATAATAGTATGAAGACTATTATTAGAGTTGATTGCCAAAAAGCCACGTTTAGTAAATTGTCCACCTCTAGACAGGTACTTCTTCCTCTTGAAGATATTTTGATACTGGTAGGGAACACTTTACCTATTCTTTTTCACAGAGCCAAGTGGAGATTTTGATAAAACCAACTTAAGGATATCTGATCCTTGCACTCTTCTCTTAAGAGTAATATTAAACAACTAATGTAAAACAACTAAGTTAATATCAAGTTTTTATCTAACTTTATTTGGGATTATTTGGGGGTTTTTATAGTTAAAATCGACACACAACTTTTCAGCTGTCTGCTGGGAATTATTTGAGCTCCTATGTTGGTTTGACCCTCAAGTGTTAGGAACAGAATCTCTTCATGTACCGTTGCCTTGAGTTTCTTAGGTAGCATAATCCTAAGCTGTTCAGAGACTAAACAATTGGTATTAGGGACTCAAAACCAATTATTTTTGGATGACGACGATCCTATTCTCTACCTCTGGCGTTCAAACGCTTTAGTAGATTCTAACGACTCCCCATTCATTCCACTCTGAATGATTTATATAACTCAACTATCTGGTGTTGTTCCCATGTTGAATTATTGCTTAATTTCGTCAGGTTTATTACTGATGATAATATCATCAGTTGGCAACCTCTGCCGAGATATTAATGATTTACTGCAACGGTTCAACTGTCTGGGTGTTATTTCCTCATCAAACTCATACTTATTATCATCAGGGATGATGTCAAACAATAATCCCAACAGTCAGCCACTGTTGCCGAAACTGTACAGTTATAACTTAATCATCAAATTACTAATTGGTTAAATGGGCTAGATTATGTGGTTATCTCAAATTCCAACACCTGATCCTGTTCTGAATTTCAATTTAACGTTACATTCTTGTGAAGCAAATGCACCAAGGGGTTGGCCAGGTCAGCAAAGCTGTGATAATAATTTCCAGTAATATCCTACCATGCCTAGGAACAAAATATATGTACCAGAAGGCTTCAAGGTGGCTTCATCTTCTTTATGGTGGAAATCTTGTCTGGTAAAGGCTGAATCCCTTGTTTAGTGGCCTTGACCCTAAAAACTCTATTGTCAGTTACAAGAATGAGCACTTTGCGTGTTTGAACTTAAAGGATGAACCTCAGAGGTGATTGAAAACTTGGCAGAGGTAATCTGGGTGGCTGCTGAAAGTCTTGGAGAAGATAGTAATCTATTAAGGCAAACTAGGATGCAAACATATTCAAATCATCCAGGAGCCCATCTATAGCTCGCAGGAAGGTGGCAATGAAATTACATAGCACCTGAAGCAATTAGTCGGTAAAAACAGGCCTTTATTTATAGTAAGGGCACACTTGGCTTAACCCTTAGGAGCCAGATCAATATGCCAGTACCTGCTGGTAAGATCCATTTCAGCAAAAAATATTGGGCCCTACTAGGAGCTGGAAGTAAATCATTATTTTGAGGGGAGGGTAGTTTTCCTTTTGCATTACTACAGTAAGCTTATGATTTTTTATGATGACTCAATGGCTCCCATCTTTAAAAAAAGAAGAAATGGAGGCACTTAAGGGCTTTGCGAGGGTACCAACAACCTTAGAATTAAAAGACCCTTGAGTTTAGTGGTGAACTAGGCCTCTTCACCTTGCTTTTTGGTAGAGGCGCGAGCATATGGGTGAGGCCCCATATCTACATTGTGAACAACCCTCTTCTTTTTGCTGAAGTTATACGTGGATGTGGAGAAAAAGTCATATTATTCCTCCAAGAGTTCAACATTCTTGCTTTGTTCTGGAGTAAGGTCTTTACTATTGGAGGTGGTGACTATAGCTACAGTGGGAGGTTCTTCTAAACTGGAGTCATGGTGACTAACAAACCCACATACACAGCTGATGTCGTTGACAGGTACTTAGCGTAGATAGGCAATTGGAGTACTTGGGTTGATTGCTCAGGCTTTAAAAGTTACTTTGTCGATTAATACAGAAATAGAGCACGTGTATGCAGGGTCAAGGATACCCAGGCAGGTTAAGATCTCCTTTGCAAACAAATATTCAGCTCCTCTATTCCAGAAGGCTCCCAGACAGTATATCGCAAGAATTTGGGTGTCCATGATAATATGTAACCCCAGAGGAACTACTTTGGGCTCTGGAAAATATAATGCATCCCTTCCATCCCATCCACTGTGAAAGAGAGTAGTTTCACATGCGAGCTTTGAACATGATAGTCAATCTGATCAATCCAGTTTTCAGTTTCCAACAGACAAGCCTTAGCTTTTTTGCACTCCTTGCCAATCTTGGAGGTACCAAACAACAAGGGTATGTGGGTACTGAGCAAAGATAAAAACCTATACCGTGTAATGGACGATGGCATTATATTCTTAGAGAAATTAGCTACCCATCAATAAATTATAGCTAGGGTTGTACAAAGCTATGTCTGAGGCGTTTACTGTAATTGTCCCAAACTGGAGGGGAGCACAGATAATGCTCCTATGGAGTGGGACATTGAGCCTGGAAGTACCGTATTCGATGTAAAGAGAAAAATCAGATGCAACCTTAATTTTCTTCGCAAATTTGGGATGATATTAAATTTACTGGAGAACTGCTATCTATTATGGCTAATACAGGAGCTTTATGAATTTCAATCATATACAAGTGACCAGACTATCAAATTTAGATGTAAGGGTGAGAAACAATGGCGACTTGTCATAAGAATATGCAGAATCAAGTAGTTTATCATTGATAGTGTTCAACTTAGGGTCCAGGGTTCTTAAATGATGACCTTTAGGGGGCTTTCATTCTTAAATAGAGGTATGATGGGGAATGTTAGACATTTGGCCTTGCCACTGAAAAATAAGAATGTGGTAGGTTAGATTCAGCCAAAAAGAGAAAATATCAGCCCTTTGCAATCCTAAATACCCTTAAAACGATTTAAATTATAATGTCAAGAAGATCGGCCAAAAGCTCTGGCTGATTCTTGGTGGAACCCCGTTAATTGGGGTAACACCAGTTCAAAACCTGCATGGGCACTTTATGAAAAATCAAATGATCAGATTTCACTGATCACTCAATGTACTTTGGGGAAACCAGTGGAAGGTACTCCTCCAACCAGCACCAAGTCCTTCAAAACACCTGTGCGGGGGCCAATCCCTTTTAAAGGTGTGGCAGAGGCCCCCTGAGGTGAGAATAATTTCTCTTATGGTTATTGGTTATGGTACATTAAAACCTTGCTGCATGGGTATATTCTGCCCCAAAACCCCAATGTCCATTTTACTAATATTAACTCACTTTCCCCACGATCTGATAAGTTCAAGACCCATATTACCTAATTTGGAAGGTGTCAAAGCTATTCAAAAACCATCTTAGAAATACCCCTGACCCTCAACATAGTATAAATGATTATTGGTCAAATATTGAGAGGGATTGACTCTCTTTTACCCCCATGAGGCGCCAATAAACCTCTAAAAAACCCTTATTTTATTATGTTTATAAGTTTAAAAAAGTTTATTATTTTTGTGGTATCAATTCCCCATTGTTAGATTTTGGGGAGTTAAGCACCTATCGAGCATCAAAAAACCCAAAAATTAAACAGGGAAGAGCCCGCATGAAGAGCCTCTGCCTTCATGCTGACCTCATATTTCCTGGCAGTTCACGTTCCACCTCTTCTACAACATTTATAGCACTCCTCTTTGGTGTGTCAGCGGCCTTTACAATAAGAGCAAGTGGATAATTTCTTTATTCATAGCCTCCAGCGCATGCATTCTAGGTCTAGGTGGAGCTCAAATCATGGAGGGTTAATTGTTTAAAGTGGCCGCAGAAATCACTTTGGGTACTTTTTTATTTTATTTATTGCGGGGAAGGCTGACCATGGGACGGACACTTCTGAATATGACTCAGACGAGACAAAACTTAGTACCAGGGGAGGCACCCCAGAGAAGCGATGCTATCTCTTGTTGCCAGCGGGAACGCCACTTATGGGAAGGGGGAGGGAACGTGTGTAGGGGACGTAGCCACTATTGAGCACGTGTGGAGGAAGGGGTCTGATTTGATGAACCAGACTGGGAACCAGGAGGAGACCAGCTGTCGGCGACGCGGTGGGAGATATCCAAACATCCATGCTTGAAAGTGATCCACCAAATGAGACCAGAATCTGTGGACAGCTTCAGGGAGGGTGGGGATGGATCCAGCGATGGCATCCAAGACAATCATGTGGATAGTCCACATGGCGATTGCAACCACCAGAGCACGGAGGGAGGGTGGGAGGGGGAGGCCATTGATGAAGCAAACATATCTCTTGACAGACTGAAGGGATGTGCTTGATCCTGGCCTAGCAGACGTTGGACTTCGCGCCATATTACTTTAGAGGTGGGGCACTTCTCCAGGCGGTGAAACAGCGTTCCATACTGGCCACACACGACACAGGATGAGTGTAAAGCATTAGAGCGCTCAGCTGTACGATACACCCGCCTCAGGCATCGCCACACATGGGATCAGACTTGAGGCTGCAACAGAGGATGGTGTGCATATTTCCAGATAGTCTTTTGGGTCTCATTGGAATAAGGGATGTCCATCATGTCCAGGTAGTCCACCCTGGATAGGACTTGGGGTCTAATGGGGATCACGCCATCATGGATGGGTAGCCCCTGTACCTCTTGTGTGAACTGAGGAGAGGGGCGGCCTCTTCAGGTTGTATGTCCACTAATACGAATTCTCCACTCTGCGCTTCGCATGGAGAGTAGGATTCGTTTGTAGTGGGTTTTAGTCCCGTGAGGACCTGTGGCTGATGTGTGTGATGCGAGGTATTTCATCAGGGAGTGGGGGTTTGATGGATTGTTGAGGCCCAAGGCTTGGGGGAAGTTGGAGTGGGCCGCGTGGGACCAGTGTTAGGATGGGATTGTAGGAGCAGTGACGGCCGCAATCCAGGTGCCCAGGATCTTGGCGGCATGGGCTTTGAAGTCAAGTAGGCCCATGCCACCATGATGATGAGGGCAAACATGACCTCTAGCCATACTGATGGAGGGCGGCCTGACCAAAGCCAACCTTGTAGCAAAGCATACAGGGATTTGAAGAAGCTTGGGGAGAAGGGGATGGCATGGGCTCCGAACCAGACTTTGAATAGGAGCATAGAGTTGGCAAGAACAACCCTGCCAGTGAGGTAGTAGGGTGGGCTCTGAGAGAGGCGATTCGCTTCGTCACGTTGTCCAGTATATGGCACTCCATTACTGCTGACGCGTATCCACCTGCCTCCAACCACACGCCCAGATGGCGTACTGGTCCTATGGTAGGTCGTGGCACAAAGGGGAGCACCAGTGGAGCGGTGTGTTTTGAGTTAGTAAGGCGTGGACGTGGGCAAGCAGATGGACCGGATTGGGAACTACTTGCTGGGGCCCAGCAGTTCTGAAACCAACCAAGGAGGATGATTTCGGTTTTGGAGGCGTTCAGTGCCCCGTTGATTACCAGGGAATATTCCTGGATGAGGGCTTCAAGCGCGCGTGCATCTTTGTTATTAGACACCCCCACCACGCAATCATCTGCAAATGCTATCATCTTGACTGGGGTTTGTCCTGGCACATGGATCCCAGTGAGTTGGGCATTCACATTTCGCAGTAGTGGGTCAAGGCTGAAGTTGTATAAGAGTGGGCTCAGGGGGTCCCCTTGTCGCAGGCCCCTTTGAGGACGGACTACTTCCGTTAGGAAACCTGGGCCGCGCACTGCCATTGTTGCAGATTCCGTGAGTAGCATCACCCAGTTAATGAAGCAGGGAGGTAGGCGGAATTGTTGGAGGCAGGCCCTAAGGTATTCCCAGTTTACTCTATCATAGGCCTTTTGTTGGTCCAAGAAAACAATTGCCCCAGAGGCTGTGGACTGACACACATTAGCCACAGAGTGCACGTTATCCCAAATCGACCTTCTGGGGATGAAACCAAATTGTTCTGGGGAGATGGTGGCAGATGCTACAGTCCCTAAACGGTTAGCCATGATTTTGGTTAAAATTTTGGTGTCTGTGTTTGTTAGAGAAATGGGGCGCCAGTTGGCTAAGTCTAGCCTATCCCCTTTCTTGAAGAGTGTGACCATAAAGGCCTCATGTCCTCCTGGTAGGAGGCGCGTTTCCAAGAGCTTTGGTTGAGTGAGGCTAGCAGCAATGGGGATATATATTTAAAATATTTTTTTGTAGAACTCATTTGGAATGCCATCTGGGCCTAGGCATTTTTGGTTTGGCACACCGCGAATGGTATTCCATAATTCATTCGGAGTAATTAAATTCATTATTTCCAGGTATCAGAAAATGGTGCGGATATGAGCTCAGTCAAGAAATTCCGCCATTTTGGCCAGCTGAATTGGTTCAGCTCAGTATAACTTGGAGTAATATCTTTGCATTTTGATTGCCACTTCAGCTGGTGTGTCCACAATAGAATTATCCAATCTTCGCACCTGTGTGCAGGCCACACTCTGGTGTGGTGCAAAATTTTTTTTGAGGAATTATGCGGTGCACTTGTCGCCTTTAGTGATGCATGTGGCCCTGTATTGGACACAAACCCGATGTTTGTTTCCTTTCAAGTGCATTGAGGTGGGCGGCTGCCTCCGCTCACTTCTGGCCCCATGCAGGGCTATATCCTGAGGCTGGAATGTTGGACTCCAAGTGGGCCAATTCCGCCAGCGCATGCAATATAACCGCCAATGTGGCTCATGAGCATCTGGATGAGAGATGGCGATAGTGGCGGATGGTGTCTTCTTTGAAAGTTGCCCATGTGGAAATGGGGTCTGCATAAAACAGTGCAACAAACGATTTTGCCAAAGTTGCCTCTTCCACCCACGTGGAAAATCCTGGCGATGCGAGCTCTGGGGGGCGTATTTTGCACCAATGTGGGGCCTTTGCAACTGTGACGGGTAAGTGGTATGTTATCGAGACCAGTTGGTGGTCAGAGAATTCCATTTTCGTTGTTTTGAAGTGGGAGATGCGGGGTTGGAATTTCGCCGGCGCTAGAATAAGGTTGATGCGGGTCATGGACCTTAATTGGCCATTGTGGACGTGGGGACATGTCATGTTTTCGAGCAGTGGGGCATGTCACAGCAGCGCAACCATTAACCCAAGGGTGGCTTTTAGAACGTGTAGTTCTACGTGACCCTGTGGGGCGTGGGGTGAGGGTGGCCACCGGTCTGTTGGTGAGGTTAGCCAACAGTTCATGTCGCCAATTAGGAAAGAATTGGGGGTAGCAGGAGGGATTTGACCGATGAGAAAAATTCCTGACGCTCATGTGCACCGTTTGGGGCGTAAATGTTGACGATTGTGTGTGCAACACCGGCCCATGAGAAGGTGACAACGAGCACTCAGCCATTTAGGAATGTTTCTGAAGATATAAATTTGAAAAATTGTTTTTCCAAATTAGCACCCCACAGTGCTTTGACCAAAAGGATAGGGATGGTAGGAGCATTGTTTTCCAAGCTTCCTTGGAACCTCGTGGACAGTGGGACTCCTGGATGGCCAGGATATCCACGGGTAAATTGTTTTGTAAAAACTCAGTTTCCTAGCCCAGGATGGGGAGGCCTTGAGTCCAGCAATACTCAGCATCCCTAGAGTGAAGGTTTCCCCCTTCGCACCTTAGGTGCAAGGGGGTGGGCCTCGGGCCCACCAGCCTCTTCCAGGTCCCCACAGGCTTTCACAGCAGCGCGGGTATTAGCAGCAACGCTATCGGGGTTTTTGTTAATTTTTGCGGAAAGAGTCGCGTTGGCTTTGGCCTTTGCTTTTTGTTTTCCTGACGTCAGATGAATTTTTTGTGGTGCGGATAAGTTCAGTGCACCGTCAAGTGGGGCAAAAATTTTTTTGGTTGGGATAGGTCCCAAGTCAGTTTTGACCGGGGCTTGGGTGCAGCGATTGGGTGAGATCAAATCTCCCATCGGATCCTCAGATTGAGGGCCCATTCAGCATGGGCCTCCCAATCTGATTGGGTGATGGATTCCCGAGTTGCTTCTGCTGCAAAGGTCTCCATGTCCTCCTGGCGTTGTGAGTGTGGGATGGAGGTGGTGGCCTTGGCCGCTTCCTTGGCCGTGGTCCTATGGGCCTGCTTGGTCTTCTTCCACTCCTGCAGGGAGATGGGCTTTACCAATAGGTAGCAGCCTTGTGCTCCCCACGGGAAAGCCTCCTTGGTACTTGCAGTTGGTTTGTAGTGCGCCTCTCCGCTGGCCATGGCTGCCAAGGGGTGCTCTTGGAATGTGACGCCCTCTTTGATGGGGCACGCGTGCGCCTTATGGCCAAACGCATCACAATGGGTGCAAATGGGGGGCGCGCTGTCCACGGTTACCTGGAATGGGTGGGTGGTATGCCCTGCGATGTCAATATAGGTGGAGTGCGGGATCTGGCTAGGTCCTTTGCGATCTCCTCAGTTGGGGTCAGAACTGCGATGGCTTTGCCAGTGCACAGGTGTGGCATCAGTGTGAAATGTTGCATTTCGAAAGATTGTATTTCGCCATATATGGCGAGACCATCTTTCAGGTGTTGCTCCAAATTGTCACGTTTTACCGTAGTAGGCAAAAAGTCAAACGTGAGGAAAATTTGGTTTGATTTTGTCCATCTGGTGCATTTAGTTTTGATGACCCATTGCCCTTTGGGGAGGTTGACCACTATGCGCACTGCTGCAGCCTCATCTGCTGCTATTTTGCTTTTGAACCTAGGTCCAGCCAACCACGCGACATGGAGTGAGGTGCAACGTACACCGCGGTCAGGAAATATTGTGTACATCTTCACAAAATTTTTCCCATAGGGCCGTTTTTTGGATGTCCAGATACACACGGACTCTGAATTCCACCGACAAAAGTGGCTGGGAATGTGGCGTGTTGATGTACTGGTTGCATCATGCTTGCCACGCGAGTATCTCCGGGGAAATTGTGACTGCCAGTTTTTTTTAGATTTTTTTCTATTCTGCCAGATTCTCTGGGGCGTTTTCGAATGTTAGAGGCCGCGGGCCTTCCGCCTGCTCCTTGCCTTGCTTGCCCAACTGCTCCCAGATGTGGGCGCAATCTAATCCCTCTATGATATTATCAAACTAGATTTAGTCTTGAATTGAATGGGTTGCAAAAGTGTTTGCAATGAGAAAGAAAAGTTTTACTTTGGGTACTTTTTTGATGTCATTAATGCTAGTAAAGGTTTAATTAAGTCCTATCATATGAAGTCAAACATTAGGCAAAGATTGAGTGCAGAAAGGATGGCAGCAATAGCTTTATCTAAGGAGATCAATTAGTAGTAACTAGAAATGTGCATTTTATATAAAAGTGATGTGAAAAATCAGAAGGGTTTTCTACTATATCAAGGTAAATGGCCATATAAGTAGTTTTTGACTCAAGAGAGTCTAATCAGAGTCAAATTCATGTATGAGAGCAGTCTTGACCTGGGACTAGGTCTGGCATTTACTAAGGTGGGGGCTCATAACATCACGAGCTTCCTCACATAGGCAGAGATGGATATTCTTGACTTTTGGCAATCGTTGACCTCTTCCATAACGCCCCCAAAAACTCTAAAAAGTATGCAATGCTTTCTTGGCCTAGGCAATTGTTCCTTAACTAGGCTTAAAAGCTGTCCTAACCAGCGCTGAGAAGGTATAAGGCCAGAATTGATAATCTGGTTAGGATCATCAAACAATAACTTGGCATATGCACTGGGAACCTGCTGGTTCATTTGTCATCAAATCTTCTCTAAATCATCTTGAAACTCATTCCTGCATCAATTGAGCATGCTGGTGTCAGCCTTCTGATTAATTTAAGATTTTGAGTCTAGAATTCTCAACTCACAGAAACTGATGCAAGCATCCAGATTTGTGTATTGTTGTTTTATCTTGTCAAGACATTTGTTGGTAAATTTTATGAACTCCCATAGTTTCCATTTGAAGTTGAGCGCGCCTGAGGTGATGACAGGATTGATAGGGATCCAATAAAATGAACTCCACACCCTAAAGTGATTCTTTTGATTTGTTTCTAAATGTCTTCTAACTTCTTGAGCATCTCAAACGTGGGGTCCTTGGGGCCTTCAGCTGGGGGAGCTGGTGACCTAAGGGGGACCAGGTGGACCAGAAGCCCTCTGGAGCCTGATCATTTCTCATGAATTCTTTAACCTTTGGGACCTTCAGGGCCTTCAGGGGTTTTGTTTTCCATGGCCCATTGGTGACAGAATCACTTTGACATTGAAGCTGAGCAAGTATGGCATTTATGTGACTCAATTGCTGCATCAAGTTGGATTTTAAAGTTTGGTTTTAGGTGGCTACCTCTGAAGTGGCATTGTGAATGTACACATGTACCTCAGAGACCACACGCTGCAGTTGCTAGGCATCAAAATTTCGTCCAGAATTTAACTGAGCAGGTGCTTCAAAGGCTATGAACTTATTAGTCATGTAGCACTACTAAAATTGTGGTGGTAAAACTATCCTCAATAATAGAATATACTTTGGTTTTACAAGTCAAAAATATACAGTTAGTCATGATAAGAGATTTAGTCTACGTTATATTTTTATTATTAGCAAAAATTGGTTATATTTATAGGGGAGGATTTAATGTGGAGTAAAGTCAAGTAATGTGCCTCATAGGGAAGATCTTTAATAGTTGATAATCAATAAAGTTAAAATTTTTTAGGTTTAAATTGTTGATCAGTTCTGATAGAATCCTTTTATGTGGAATTAACTTTTTGGGGAATAATTAGCATCTTCCATTATAGGAGATACTGATTCCCAAATTTACATTAATTTTGGGCATCTTATTTGATTTTCTGACAATGACCCCCTCAAGATCTTGCTTAGGGGAACATTTTTTTGAAGGAACTAAGTGTGGACTTGGTTAATAATGGAGACAGAGTCAATGGCTTCTATATAATATTAATCCCACAATGATAAATGATTCAATATGGTCCAGACCATGAGGAATTAAAATTTATGAACTCATCCTCCAGGCCTATGATGTTAAAATAATATCGGATCTTCTACTTGGTACTTAAGTAAGATAGTTCAGCGAAAATTAGTTTATATCCCTTCCCTTAAGTAATTAGTAGAAGGAGAGTGCGAAGCAAGGGCTTGTAAACATATAATCTCATCAGCTAACCTTTTCATGGAATTTTAATTTTTATAAGGTGTAGGAAGATTGAGAATAGGTTGTGCGCTTGAGAACAAAATAGGTAAACAATAAAGAGCTTTAATAGGAGACATACCAATTCCATAATGATGACTAACTCAATAGGCTAACAATGCATTAAATAAGTATAAATTCCATCAGCTAGGATCAGCTGAGGCCATTTTTCTAAGTATGGCCACCATAGTACAATTTGCTCATTCACCTGCACCATTTGTGGAAGGATGATCCGGGCCATAAATGAATGGTAAGTGCCCATTATTTTAGTAAATTTTGGTTACTACTTGAGAAATAAAATTGGTTCATTATCAGATAATAGAACTTTTGAGCTGATGTGTTGGGTAAAAACTTGGTATGAAAAGGAAGGAAGAAGCGTATTTGGCCTCAACATAAGAAACTGAAACTGGTACAATTCATTTAGTAAAAAAATCAATAGCAAGAATAATAGATGATGGCCTCATATAGGAGTAGGAAGGGGACCTACTACATTAATACTTGTATTTGAAAAGGTTCTTAAGTTCCCACGTTTTTATGCTGATAGATTAGATTCCAAAACGTTATTTTTGACAAATGAAACAGGTTTCTAACACATTGTGCATGGTCTCAATCATATTAACCCAAAAACTACGATCCTTTAACCATCACACAGTCTTATTGACAGCTCCATGACCTGTGGATTAATGAGCTTCCATAATAGTATTTGTCCTAGTAGAAGGTTAGATAAAAGGCAGCCACTTGGCTCCCATTTTTATAAAGAAAATCCTCATTTGTTTGGGTATACACAAAAAAGCTCATAATTTGGAAATAACATCCTTGGATTCATGACCCCGAATTTCAGTCTAGCAATTAGATCAAAAATAAAAAATTTTTAACAGTGAATAAGTTGAGTTTGGGAAACTGAAAAAGTTTCTCAGCATTTTGATGACTAGCTCCAGCAAGATGTTTAATTAAAAAATCATAGTTCTGGAGCTTTAGAGCCCACGTAGCTAAACTTCTAACAGGATCATTCATTTTATGTAACCATTTTGAGGATTCATGACCAGTAATAATTAAAATGGTTGTCATGAAGATAAAGACAAAAATGCTTTATGGATAGTAGTACTGCAAGCACTCCCTTTCACTAAAGCTGTATTGCGTTCTGCTTTGGTTAGAGTTTTGCTAATATATGCAATAGGATGATCTATAAAGTTAGAATCATGTTGTTCCAGGTGGCCACAATAGCCAAATCACTGGCATCTGTAAACAAAAAAAAGGCTTGGTAAAATCAGGATGAGATAAAACTAAAGCCATAATTAAAGATTAGCGTAAGAGGTCAAATGCTTGTTGTTGAAATTCATTCCATGAGAAAGGGGCTTCCTTGCGCAGTAAAATAACTAAAGGTTCTGCAATAACAGCAAAGTGGGGGATAGTTTGGCGGTAATAACCAACTTCCATAAAACACTTGAATATTGTGTAAATTTGTAGGATAGACATGTCCTTAATAGCTTGAATTTTTTGGTAAAGGAAATTATTTTTCTTGATTAACCTTATGGCCTAAAAATTCCATTTAAGATTTGAAAAAGCACATTTAGATGGCTTCAGCCTAAGAGAAGCATGACAGATTCAGCTAGATACTCCCTTCACCTGATCCAAGTATTCATTAAAGTGCGAGAAAATTCATTGAAATCTGTTGGAATCTAACACTTTGGTACTCGCAGGTACTTTTGGCACAGGATTTCAACAATCTGTTGGTTACTAGAAAATTAACCTCTTAGCCGCTACTAAAGATTTAAAGGGAAAATATTACAAGTATATTTTCTTATAATAATTTTTATTATTAATTAAAATGGGGCCAAAAGCGATCTCTTATTAAAATATCACCGCTTAGTATTTAACTACTTGAGGGATAATAGAGATACCTGAAAGCTCAGATTAGGCGTGGAGTGGCTCGTTTTAGAAAATTAAGGTTTAGCCTATCAGAGCGCTCAAAGGCTCTTCACCTCGTCTTGACTTCATTTCAGGCGGATGATTGACAACAGGTATTATATCCTTGCAGTAAATTTCAATATAGCTGGTTCAATAAGACATCTGAATGTATTTTTCCCTCTTAAGACACCCTTCAAGTCTATAAAAAGGGTTGGTTTTCCCTTAAGTGACTGCACTAAATTTAAAGCAGTGCGAGGGCGAACTTTAAAGCCAGTTTGGCTATTCTGCCAGACGTTTGGAGTATATATAACAACTAAATCTAAACTATTCAGCCAGTGGTTGGGAGTAATAGTATTACTACAAATTAATTCCCCCAAATATTAGACGGTGGTTCATTATTAATAAAATTAGAATTATTAATTTTGAGAACATTTGTGCTGAATTGTCAAACATCTAATTGTCCAAAGTTACCACCTTGAAATGGAGGGAGAATAAGGACGTAAAACATTGCATGCACTATAATTATAGTGACTCCAGAGGCAAGCGAGTTGATAAAATATTCATCACCCCATTTATAGGTGACTCTAAAAGGACCTTCCAAAATGGATCCAAGATTCTCACTTTTGGATGCAATGTGGTTATGGTAGTAAAGAACTAAATTAGATACTTGAAAGTTAGGTAGAGGAGGTCTGAGCTCATTAGCTGCTTGGCCCTATTTGATAACAGTTTTGGCATGGTTGACTATAGCTTCAGATTGTAATAAAATAATTTGTTCGTCAGTTTCCTCATGTCTTGTCAGGATCAAAAGTGGTAGCAGAGAAGACTATTTGGTTAGGAGATCAGGTATTATGGGTTCTCAACCATACAAAACATGAAAAGGAGACATTTCGAGGATTTGGTAGTAGCTGATATGATACTCCATAAGGGCACTAGGAAAAAACTGATCCCTGTGAAGAGGGTCTGAAGTGTCCATTTTTGTACTATAGATACCAAGGTTCCATTAGATTTTTCCACAGTACCATCTGTAGAGGATTACAGGGAGCTGAAAAGAGTTGTTGCGCTCCCATGGAGGTAGCTAGCATCTTAATTACTCTGGAGGTAAAGTTTCTCCCATTGTCACAGAGTAGACTTGAGGGCAACCATGGCGAGTGAAGATATGCTGATGAAGGAAAGAGGTGGTAGCTTTGGCAGTAAAAGCTGGGAGAGCCACAGCTTCAATACATTTTGTAAAGTGTTCAATCCCTAGTAGTATGTATCAATTTCCATTAATAGTCTGAGGCAAAGGACCTACCACATCTAAGCTTATAGTGTGTAATGGCTGTTGTGGAGTAGTAGGTTGATATTAATACTTAGTCTTGAGACTGGACTGCTTTTACAGGTTAAGCAAGCATCCAGGACTATGATAGTGGTTTTCAAAATTTCTTTCAATAGTACTTATCTTTAATCTTCTCATGAGTTTTCCTCACTCCGCCATTCCCATTAGTAGTGTGGACCTCCATGATTACATGTACTCGTTCTGGAGTTTGCAGATAGGGAAATCACTTTACCCCTACCTATTTGTATAACTTTTTTCTCTGCTTATGTGTTGCAGGATTGAAACAGAAGCATTTTATTGATGGGTTCATCCCCATCATCCCAAGTCTCAGGGGTCATCAGTAGGTCATATAAACTCTCAGCTTCACTATTATTACTAAAATGAAAAACAGGTAACTGAGTCAATCTTTTGACATTCATGTGGTGAGTTCAAGCATGGTGTTCAATCTTCATATCATAGTGCCGGAGCTTTTAAGCCCAACGGGCTAGTCATCCTGTAGGACCCTTCATATTTTGCAGCCATTTCATTGAATCGTGGTCAGTAACCACATTGAAAGTTATTCCATACAATTAAAAGGCGATGATACTTTAAAGCAAGTAAGATAACCAGGCACACCTTTTTGGTGACGCTGTAATTAAAAATTTTTCTATAAGCATCTTGCTGACGTAGGAGACTGGATGATTGTCAAGAAATTGATATGACTGGACAATAAGTCACCTATCTGGCAGATCATATTTATGAGTCATGGTGAGCCTCGAGATTTGAGTGATAGATATGTCAATATGGAGTGAATCAATTGAAGTAATAATGGTTTGACGAATTGAGAGAAATTCTGCCAAAGCCTTGACTATAGAATGAAACCTCTTAAACTTATAAAAATAGAGAATTACTAAGTGGAAGGGTTGAGACTGACGAGGAATACCAATGATTAAGAGTTGAGCGTAAGAGTAAAGGGAGGTCTTTTAAGAAGTAAGAGGGTAGGTAAGGGTTAACGGAAGTAGCCATTAGTTTAAAAATTAAATAAATTGGCATCAATAGCACAATAGCTCCTTATCAAACACTTTATTATCATTATTTATTAAGGGCCAGCGATCATCATATCGCTTGTCTGTTGCTCAGTGGTTTTTACCCTGTGCAACTAGTTCAGTAGAATCAACCAAATCAGCCAAAGGTTAACAGTGGTGCTCACTACAGGTGGCTCATTGATTAGCACATGAAGAGTTTTATATTCTCCAAAGCCATGGCACAACTGGCTCATCTTTACATGGTACACCTCAGTTTATTGAGTTATCTTAATACGCAGAACTGGAGCTTTCCTTGGATACATTACTCCAGGCTAAAAATGCTTTTATTAGAGAATAAAAGCATAACAGATCATCTCGCTAAGGCCTTTCACCAACTTCACCTGATAGGTGGCCAAACCAACCGCCTTGCCAAACACTAGGGTGACACTACAGAGCAGCTTTACTTTACAGAGCGTAAATGGAATAGTTGCGCTGGGGAGGAAGGGGTCTGCGTTGACAAGCTGCCCCTCATTTAATTACAACGAAAACAAACATGAATTTTTAGGTGGATTGAATTCACAATAGAAGGGGCTTTCATTTGGTGAAAAGCTAATGTTTTGTTATCCACTATGGATGTTGAGAGCACTGACCAGGTCACCTGTTACTTTAATAGTAAATCATAACGTATCAAGAGGTGAAGGAAACCGTGATCTTACTGTTTGGGGGTGTGGCGAAAATAGCATGACATAAGGCAGAGTTTTTGACTATACAGTTTCAAAAGAATGAGTCATTGGTAGATTTCACGAGGCGGTTCACATCTAAGTCTAATATTTGTTGGGAGCGAATATTTTAACTAACAAGGAGGTGGGAATAGCAATGACAGAAACTGTCTAGCCATATCAAGAACTTTATAATGCTATGAAACAAAGTCTTCAAGTTTATGCGGAGCTATTAAATTTGTTCAATTGTTTACACCATTTATCTATCACATACAGTGCACCCAATGTGGAACGGAAAGCAACTGAAAATGAATCCCCATCAGGAAATGAACACCAACGATTTAGGTACAATCCATTGGTTAATCCTCATCCACTTAAACTCTGGTAGTTCCTTTATGCTTCCATTATACTCAACAAGCTCGTCATTGGCCGAATTACAATCCATCATTTGATTTTTGACCTGGACCTGTGGGTGATATACAGTTTTGAGCACCATTTACAAATGCTTGTTTCTCATGCGGTCAAAGAGGCATTATGCGGCTAGCTGTCCAGGAAAACTGAATTTCCATGCAAAACCCTTTCCCCAAACAAACAAGGAAAAGTTCAAGCGGAGTAGAGATTGGACGTTCTACTTCCAATAATTTAAACTTATTTGCCCCTGATGGTTCCAATGTGTCACTTTGTGTCAGTCCCAGTACTCACCCCAACTATTTATTATATTAACGAATCACCTACGATATCTTGGTTTCAAACTGAGGGAGAGACCCCAATAACGCAGAATTGGAGTTCCACTGAGATGTACAAAAGCTGTACGCCTGCCAAATCCTTGAGTGGAATGGTACATGCAAAGTGGACCCTCAACATATGTTGCAACCCTAGAGGGGATGAGCGTGGCAATTCCAGTAGAGAAAATCTCCCAGGAGTATTCTCATGTTGGCGCCAGTACTATCACTTTTCTGGATAACTAAAAGCTCTTGGATGTTCATGTAATAAACACCAACTGTTCCTCTTATTTGGAGTGTACATATTGTGATATTTTTGTTCAGAACACAAAAATATGAGAGATTATAGATACTGGAACTCCTGACAATATTATATCCACTAAGCTCGTGGCTAAGCTTCAACTGAATCCTGATGTGGAACACAGAGTAGTGTATGGGACCACGGGGCACAGAGTACTGTGTCAGAGGGTGCTTACAACACGTTGCCACTGAGGTTTGGTTCAGTAGAAGCATCTGCTACAGCAGTGGTTCTGCTTATAATCACTATTATATGTTGATCAGGGCCACATTCATGCGGCAATTTGGGTCAGTATTTGCTATGGTAGAGGGAGCCCCTAATATTCTGGGATAACGGATCCCCATCTATTTTACCTCTAATGGAGTCCCAGAAGAACCAATTTGTGTCAGCCAAATTATTCTTGTGTATAGTGATGGTGTGAATTTTGTACAATATAGGCGGATGAAGTGGAGGACCCAAGCTCTTCCTAACCATATTTATGAGTACAATGGTATCTTGCTATGAGCTGCGAGTGCTTTAGGTATCCCTTCTGGACATCAGGCTATATCAGGAACGGAGCTTGAAATCGACATCCATGAAGTACTTTATGGGGAAATTATAGGACCCTACCACAATCATGATTAGAACCCCATGTGGCTCCTGGGCTCTTGTTACCAGGGCAGGGGGAAGTGAAGGTGTTGATAGAGAACCTGCAGAATGAGTCTATGAAGGTTCAAAGACACCAAGTGGTGGCTTATCTGCATCTGATTACTATCAATGAGGTCCACCATACACATGATTTTAGTTCTTGGGAAGACCTTGAGCTATCTTTAAAAACCTCATCCAGTGTAATGACTGTGGTTCCACATGGGGCTCTAATTGGTCTGTCGGAGGATCAGGAAGGACAGGTGATGAATCTGTTTGAGAAGTACTAAAACTTTTTTGCATCTGAAGACCATGACTTGGGATGTACACACGGTATTGTGCATCAGTTGGACAGTGAGATCATCCTCCTATTTAGTCATGGCCTATCTATCACTCAAAGGTGGCAGAAGAAGTTCTATCCAAAGAGTTAGATAAATTGGTTGAACAGGGGATGTTAGAGCCGTCAAAAAGTCCCTGGGCGTCCCTGGTGCTAATATTTAAGAAGAAAGATGGCACAGATTAATTAGTAAATGACTACAGAAGCTTAACATCATTAAGAAAAAGATCCATACCCGCTTTCACAAATTGATGATGCTTTAGATTGGCTTGGTGGTGCCAAAAATTTCTCCGCTATGGACTTGATATTGAGGTACTGGCAAATTGAGTTGCCAGTGGCGGAACAAGAGAAGTGCACTATAATCACCTCAAAAGGGTTGTTCCAGCCTACATTTATGCCACAGGGTTTGTGCAACGCCCCAGCTATGTTCCATCGGGCTATGGACACTATTTTGGGTGCTTGAAGCTGTTTTACGTTTTAGTCTACCTTGATGATATCAATGTGTTCTTGGGGACGTTAAAGGAACATCTTGGCCACCTGGAACAAGTGTTCCGCTGACTTGCTGAAGCTAACATCAAAATTAAGCCCCAAAAGTGCACCTTTTTTAAGGAGCAGTTGGAATACCTCAGGTTTGTGGTAGACTCCAAAAGGGCTTAGCACTTAGATGGCAAAGGTGGAAGCTATATGCAAGATGACTTGGCTAGGTAATAAGAGAGATATCCAAGTGTTTTTGGATATGGTTAGTTAATACCAGAGGTTCATTCCCAACTTCAGCTGTATTGAGGCTCCACTCTTCGAGGTATTAAAGAAAATGATACCTTTGATTGGACTTACTGTTTTCAAAACGTTTTTAAAGTCTTACAAACCATGTTGGCTAGCGCGCTGATTTTGCAATACCCTAATTTTGAGAAGTAATTTATTGTACAAACGAATGCTTCCCATTCCGCCATAGGGGCCATGCTATCCCATAAGAATGATGACAGTGTAGATCATCCCATCACATATTGTAGCTGAAGCTTAACATGTCCTGGACGGAATTACACTGTTACCATGCTGGAGTGCTTAGCAGTAATTTATGAAAAAAACATTTCTGGGTCTACCTGCATGGGGTTAAATTCAAAATCGTCATGGACCATGCATCCATGTGGTGGCTGCAGAATCTGTGGGAACATGAAGGGCGGCTCACGTGATGGGACTTGAAGATCCAAGCGTATGACTTTGAGATTGTACACCAGCCAGGGGCGAAACACCGAATGTGGACTGTCTTTCACGATTATAAATGGTAATCATTATGGCAGATTTAGTGGACATAATGTATGAGAAGATGGTTGTGGGAAAATATCTTGATGAGCTGCCACAGGAGATCAAAGTTTTGGATATGCTTCGACAGTATACCTTTTTATGTGATGAGGAACTATATAAGTAAATTAGAGAATTGATGGTGAGGTTTCCAAAACCTTCTGCTAGGCCAGCAACTATTGTAGATGCTCATAGGGCGGTAGGTCATGGAGGGTTGCAGAGAAAAGCTGGAGTTCTTGAAACCCCATTACTATTGGGAGAGCATGCACTACGATGTTCTTGAGACAGTTGCTTTTTGTCATTAGTGCCAAGTGAAGAAAAATTACCACAAGAAGACCAACTACCGGCTAATTAAGATTCGTTTCGCTTGGCATAATGATTCTCTTGATGTGATGGGGCCTCTAAAAATTGGCGCGAAGTTCTTTAAGTATATAATGATGGCAATTGACCATTTGACAAGATGGGTAAAAGCAAGAGTGATAAATGATTTAGGGGCTGTCACCACCACCAAGTTCATCCTGAAGTGCATCATACAGCAACATGACTGTATGAAGTTTATCTTATGGACAATGGAACCAATTTTACGTTGCATATCCTGCCCAAATTGAATGACCTAATGGCAATCAGTGGGGTCTTAACTACATCATACCACCCTGAATCTAATGGAATGGTGGAGCGGGTCAACTGAACCTTAGTAAACATTCTACACAAGCTTGTAAATGATTGGCTCGCTGGCTGAAGCACCATTCTATCCACCGCCATCTTTTCATAAAATATTTGTTATCATTTATTGACGTTAAAGTCCCTTTTATTTCTTTTTATGGAAGAAATCCAGCTCTGCCAGCTTTACGTTATTCCTGTGTGGAGGATACCGGTGGAAAATCCCCAGTGCTATTTGACTATCTTAACAGACACGCTGATAAAACTACAAATGGAAGCTTACTCTATCAGCTTAGCTGAGAAGATTAGTGATCAGGAAGCTGAACTATGTAGACGTAGCAGCCTCCCACTGTTTGGGGTAGGAGATCTTGTCCTGTTCCATGACTAACATGAGCTTGGAAGAAGGAACAAGCTCGCCAGCATATGGATTGGACCATTTGAGATAATAAAGATGATTGGTGTCGACTCCTACACTATTAAGCAATCCATGTGTGGTCATATTATCAATCAAGTACACGAGAGGTTCCTTTGGGTATACAAGCAATAGGAGCTTATTGTCCAATCAAGGGGTAATGTCAAGAAATTACTATGAATGGACAATAAGGCAACTATCTGATGTTCATATTATTGAGTTAAGGTAAGCCTCAAGATCTGAGTGATAGATTATGTCAATGTGAAGTGAATGAATTGAAGTAATAATGGTTTGGAGAGTTGAGTGAATTTTACCAAAGTCTTGATGATAGAATAAACCCTAAATTTTATAGCAAATAGAAAATTACTAAGCGGAAGGATTGAAACTGATGAGTAATACCAAGGATTAAGAACTGAGTGTGATAGTGAGAGGAGGGAGGTCTTTTAAGAAGTTAAAGGGTAGGGAAGAGTTAACGGAAGTAGCCGTTAGTTTATTATATAAATTAGTATTCTCTGGGGCAATAGCTCCTTATTAAGTACTATTATTATAATTATCAAGAGCCAGCGCTCATCATATTGCTCTTCCATTTCTTCAGTGGGTTTTACCCTGTACAACCAGTTCAACGGAATCAACCAAATCAGCCAAAAGTTACCAATGATCCAACTATTCTCTTCCAATTGAGCCATTATGGCTCCAATGGCGTAATTAGAGGCATAGGTAAACAAAATAAAAGATTTGTTATAGTTTGATTATTGGAAGGATATGTCGATCTTGTAGCAACTTTTTAGTGTCTAAAACGAGTCCTTTTGTTTAGCACTCAATAGAAAAGAGTGTTCTTAGCCAACCTTAAGACGAGAGGCTCACTAAGCCTGGCAAACTTTGCAATGAACTGATGGTAGTGCCCCATAGTGCTAAAAAATAGCTGGATATCTCAGAGAATTTTTGGCGCAGGCATTTTAGAAATAGCTTCACCTTATCTTGTAAGGGTTAGATTCTTTCTTGAGAGATGTCATATATGAGGAAATTCAGCTTTCTTTGAAAAAAGGTACATTGCGATGGCTGTAATTTGACGTTGGATGCACGCAAGAGTTAAAAACTTCCTTTAAGAGGGAAAGTTGCTCATGGAAAGTTTTAGAAGATACTGTAATGTTGTAAGTCTGGGGGAACGTCCCCTCTGCGTGGACAAGGCAGGTTTCCATTTCCTAATAAAAAGGGTATGAAGAGGGTGGCTGTACCTCTCGTCACACAGGTAGACCTCACCCATTTGGTAAACAAGCGCTAGGTAACAAGCACTCCCTCTGAAAATTCCTCCCCTAGTCCCCACACTTTCCTATGCCAAATTGTTTGCTGAATCAAGGAAATCTTCTCAGAAATCATTGGTAACTGTCATCCACACAATCTGGATGGACTTTATTATAGCTGATACCACCAAACCCTCGAAATTGAAGTCAAAATGTCCAAAATTGATGGGAATATAGCCCTGATGGGCACACAACTAATAATCAGAAGAGGACAAGTAAAAAATTCTTGGTCAAAATTAACGATGGCATTGAGCCATTGAGCAGTACATTTTCTGAGTTCCAAACTTTTCTTAAAATTATTGGGGACAATCCCTGACGAGCATGTATCTCCATCAGTGACTGTTGCCAAAAGTTTGAAACCATCATTTAAAAAATCAGGATTTATCAATGGTACCCATTTGGCCAAACAAATGCTCCAGTGACTGGGCATGGGCGGGTTGGCCATCCCAAACTGTTTATGACCCGTTGGGACCTCCCCTACGTGGAGTAGCCCTAGGGGAATTTCTGTTGCCTATCAGGCCAGACACCATCACTATAACTGCTGTAAATGCAGTAAAGCCTAGGATCAGGTATCCATGGACAAACTGATAGCAACTTGGCCTGCCACAATTCCTTTGATGTCAGTTCCAATTAGAATTAATTTCCCCTTTCTAAGAAATCGCCAGGTTAGGTCGACGTTTGAGGGCCCCAGTCCCATGCTTTGTCAAGCTGACTAAATCAAACATTTTTTAAACAGTCACATTGCACTGAGGAATTGTTGGTTGATTTCTTTATTTAACTTTTCAATAAAATATCTACCCGATTCCAGTCTTTATTATGTATAAATATAAACCACCATTCCCTCCTATATTTCAACAACCCACGGGCCCCATGGCCATGTTTACCTGATGCGTTGCTAGGTTCTTATACATGACTATGGCTCATGGATGCTTAGTGGCGAAGTTTCTTCCTGGTTTCATAACAGTCGCACAAGTAGCAAGCCACTGGCATTTGGGCTTATCATTTGGGTGTTTCGGCACTTAAACTGGCAGACTAGTATGTTATTAACTTGCTTTCTTACTGAAAGATGTCGTCAAGATAAACTATCACACAACTTAGCTTGAGATCTTGTAAGATATAGCTCATCGCCCTTTGGAATGATATGGGAGAATTACACAGCCCTTGAGGTAGTCAAGTGGGCTAAAACAACCCTTTACTGCAAATTAGAGCGTATTCTTCCTGATTTATCAAAAAAGGTCCATTTGTCAGTATCTGCTAACCAAATCCATAACAAAGAAGAAGTTGGAGCTAGAGAGTTGAGCAAGAGAATCATTGATGTTAGAGATAGGATAACTATTCTTCTTAGTGAGTTTAAATCTGGTAGTCCATAGCTACCCGTTGACCTCCGTTTTTCTTTTTTAATCAGCAAAAGAGGTGAGGCCCAAGGTCTCTGGGAAGGTACTAATAAACAAACGTCTAGTAGCTGCTTGAGCTCTGTTCTCATCTGTTGCTCTTTGATCTTTGATTTACAGTAGGGTTTAGATAATATAGGACTAGCATCATTAACATCAATGGTGTGGCTCTAATCTTTCATGTGCCCATAATTGGTATCATATTTTGAAAAACTATCACTATACGCATTTAACAAAGATTGAACTTCTTCAAGCTCGTCCAAGGTCAGTTCTCTGAAATATGAACGTTTGGTAGAGTACACACCAATTTTTTAGTAGGGCGGCCTATCTCTAACATAGAACCAATGAATTGAACTCTTCAATCTTATTGATGGGGATTAACAGACCTTTCCCTATCTCTTTTTGCTTCCTCTTGATAATGTTCTTATTAATGAGATGCCCCAATAGAATAGGGTAGGTCGCTGGTAGGCAGGATCTAGTATTTTAGGAGATACTCGGGGCTCTAGAGGACTAACTCCATCAATTATTGTTATGTGAATTAGACAATGTGAAAGATATGTAAAGTAACCTTGGTCTATAACTTGGTGTTCAACAGACTTGATTGGTATCTCCTCTGAAGCATAAAACGGGATTACTTCTAGAGCGTTACAGATACAGACAACTTCTTTGTGTTCTTCCCAGACGTTGTATAAAGTAAAGGTAAGGCAGAAGTTGTGTGCTCAACTAAATAAGAGTACTATTTTATTGTGCTCTTTATTTTTTATAACCAGAGGAGCCTCATAATTGAGCAAGGAGAGATAACCCTGACTCATGTTAATGATCCCATCATATACGAGCATAAAATGGGTGTCAAAGAGCATATTGTAGCTGTCTTTATCCAAGGACAAAGCTGGTGCTAACAGAAAAAGCTTACCAAACCAAAGGGGTAGAGAGGAGTAATCCCCAATAGCCCAAGTAATATATGTTCTTTTTTATACTCTTGAGAGTATTCCAGTCAGGTGCTAAGTTAATCTCTTTGTTAAGTTTTAATTGAGATCATAATAAAAAAGGGAACATGTGTTAATTATGGCCATAATTTGAACCTTATTAATGACGACCTCTAACTTGGTTACAGTTTCATAAAAGTTAAGAGAGAGAGAGCTAGAACCTCCTTAAAATGGAAATTAGAGACAAGCTTTTAAGCAGTCTCAGAGATTTTTCATTAATGGATTGGAAGTACGACCAAGTTTAATGGGTCAAATCAACGTTGAAATGAACTGGTCACGATCACTAGCAGCATTAACAACCTCAAGGGTACCCCAGCACTTGGATGAGATAAGTTTCTTTGGTTATTAGGTTCTTGTTAACTCTCTCATGATTTAGCTTATCAGGCATCCCTACTTCACCTGAGCTCCTAGGACATAATATCTACCATCTTTGTAATATCACTTCTGACTTGTCATCAGAGGGTTGTCTATACAAATCAGATGAGGGATGGAGCTAAGTCAGAGTCAGGCACTTCAGCCTTTTTGGTGTAACCCCCATTGTTAGCATGCCTCTCCTTATTACAGGGGAAGCCCTTGGGACTATCAGCTATCATTTGGGTTGGGGGAGCAGGAGTTTTAGCTTTAATGGCATTTGTCTTAAGCTCATTTTTAGCTGACTTGGAAATCTCAGAATTATCTTATTGTGGCCAAGTGATGTCTGGTTTCAGCTGCGCCTGGGGGGCAGATGTCAAAGGATGAACAGGTAGAGAAAGTGCCAGGTAAGGTAGGGATCGCGTCATGGGGGACATGACAGTTTAGCCGTTGCAAGAGGCCCCTTAATGGAGGGCTTTGGGCGAGGCAAAGTCTTGACTGACGGCACAAGGTGAATTCTAAGGCAGGTGTTGCTAGGAGGCGTGGTCCTGTCGCCGTCAGGGCACTCTGATCAACTGGCTGGAGGACGCGAAACCTGAGCTGCAGTGGGAAACCTCTTGGTGGAGACCGTGGAGTGAGGCAAGGTCTCAACTTAATGCACAAAATGCACTCTGGTTATAAATGACGGAAGCGCTGCTTTGTCATTGAGGGCGCAATATGCCCAACTACACATGGTGGGGTGATGTTAGATTTAAGCCGCACCAAGGAAGCAGGTTCTGAGATGGGGGCAGGCACAGGAGAAGATATGAGAGTCGTAGTGGATTCCTTCAGCCAAGCTATGGTAAGAAGAGCCTCAATGGCTAAACCTTGGAGTCTCACCACAACTCCTGGAGTAGTATCATGTTGATGAAGATTGGCAACCTCTAGCAGAGTTTCCTAAATAACATGGACACTATTGAGGTAGCGTTTTACTGGAACAAGATGCATTGCTAAAAAAGATGAGAAGATACTCCAGACATAATAGCAGCAATGGCGTCATCAAAAGGGAACATTTTTGCGAGTAACAGTGGCTGGGCTTCACTGTAGAATTGATCAACAAAAATGGCCACCAATTCTCCTCTTTCGCTTTAATAACAAGTTTTTATCCAAATTTGGATATTTTTAAAAATACAAGAAACAACTTCTTGATCAAGTCTAAACTTACCAATGTTAATGCAATTGACGCCTGCTGACCCAGCTTGGGGTGGTGGTGCGCCGCCATTTGGCATCTTTTATCTGATGCTGAAGCGTGCGTGGGATAGCTCTGCTAGCCCTCCCAACGCTACCAGCGTTATGTCCCTCTGAGAACTTAAACAACCACCTCTCAAGCTCCAAATCGGTCTCTGGAGCCTTTTGGTGCTTTCACAAAGCAATTTGTAATTTGGCTTCTAGGTTATATGGGAATCACTTCCTGTATGCAAGTGCGGCCATCATCAAGATGGCCACGGCAGTTTTTAAACCTGCCAACTATATTGAATTCCACCCCTTTAAGGGGTACTTTGATCTCAGCTTCCACTTTGAAGCCAATGCAGCGGCAGCAGACAAGCTGCAATTAATTTTCATGAGAAATCCCCTCACCACCAGTTGAATCTGGCACCCAGATGAGGTCACTTTGGTGGTTCAGTTTTCCAGGTTGCCCTCCCATCTTTCCCCCAAATGCCTCCGCCATGAGCTCACAGAGGGTTTGGCCGTTTACAGCACAGATCCTGTTTTGCAGTTCGTGGTGACCAATGGGGAGGAAAATTTGGAAGGGCCTCAAGACTTTGCAACAATTCACTCATTTCATTGTGATTCCACCTTGTGATTCCCCCATGCACTGTGATCAGATCTGCCCCTGATCACCCATTATGAGCATGTGTTAAAGATGGCTGCGCTATTTGCCCCTTGTTCTTCAAGCTTTACCACTTGAAGTGCAAGTGCCCTAAAGTTTCTGCATTCACGGCTTCCACCGCTTATTTCTTGGGCGTTGGGCTGGCGGCCATTTTGCACCAATTTTTTGAATGGGGCTTGATCCTCTTAACCACAACCTCAGGGAAATTTGGTGCTGCTCCCAAAGCGGCAGCCAATCAAAACCAAGATTTTAAAAATATAATTATTAATTTGACTGGATTATGGAATCCTGAGTTGATGGCTGAACCAGTTACAGATGAGCTGCCATGGTTGACAGCACATGGCCAATCAGCTCCTGCAACTTCCCCAATTCTGGTGGCTGGCCCAGCGCTGGTTGAATCCAACTATTCAAGGCTCTCAAATGGATTGATGAGTACAAATGGCCATATCATATGAAGCCAGATTTCGCTTAGGAGGAATTCTTTGTTGACCCCTCTTGATTTGCGTCTCCACTATTTCCGCCCTCAAAACTGTTTTCCAGTATATAGAAAATATCAATAAAATGACAGTTGAGGCTGCAGATGACCCTGCTAACACCCTATTTCACCAACATCTTCAAGGGCGATGGAGCCCCTTGTTGAGAGCATCCCTATCCCCAATTTTCCCAATGTTTTTGAGGAAGATGCAAAGTATGAAATTGAGGAGCTCACTTTTGGAGCGTGCTGTGCTTGCATTTATGCAGCAAAAACTTCTCTTTTTGACCCCAATTTCCTGAAGCCTGCTGGTGCTTCAAGTCATTTACTTGTGTGCCTGCTCTCATCACTTTTTCTGATCATCAACTTACTTAATATGTTAAAACAATGGACACTGTCGGCCTCATCAATGAAGAAAACCCACAATTATACCTCCTTATACCACATGTTGCTGATGCTCCTACCCTAAATGTTGTCTGCCATGGTTCTCCAGCTAAAGCGGGCTCCAGAAAAAAATTTCCCTGAAGCTTTCCACACCTACTGATATAGCTTCATAGGCTGTTAATTGAGGTGCCATATTAGGATTTTTTTAATTTCTAATAATCTCTTTATTTGTTTCATTTACAAATAAAGATTCATGGCGGCTCCCCCTTTTTGGGTTGGGCACAACTAGTGCTAAAAAGATAACACAAATGGGGAATGTCCCATTGCCAAATGATAAGCGATATTGTAAGCAAATACAGCAGATTTCAAGATAGGTTCCAATTAGATGCTTTTCAATTGACCAACTTCCATAACATACCAAATAACATATATTTCGCCTGTTTAAAGTTAGCATTAGTTTCCAGGTGATAGAAAGTAATAATATTACTGGATGTAATTAGATAATTTAGGTTAAAAAGCATTGTGACGTAAAGTTGGTCCCTATATCCGTTAGTAAAAACTGGGTCAACTGTGCTGATAGATAACATCTTCAAGAATGAACTTAGCGGTAGTCAAGGCCCCTAAGTCCCATACTGCCTTAGCTTCCATCCTCTTGGTTAAATGGTCGATAGCCACAATAATGTATTTAAACTGATCCAGCGTGTTGTCAAGGGTCCCATGACGTCCATGAAGACCGTATGCCAGGAAAAATTAAGTTTCACTAATTTGTAGGATGTGGCTTTCCAATAGGGAGCTTCCACTTGACATTTGTGATAACAGTTAAGTGCCTCATGGATATCCTAGAACATGGAGTCCCAGTATAAATGGGTCCATGATTGTTCAAACGCCTTTTTAAAGATACCATGTCCTGTGGCCTTGTGAACAGTGATAATCATTTTTATCCGCTTGGTAGGCCAATGGAACAAAAAGGTTTGTCAGTCAATAACCTTATATAGTTTTCCGTCATCTTTAGAGGTATTCACTCAGACTTTGTCCGCTTCTACTGAATCTTAATAGGCTCATTAGTGTACTGCTGGTTAATCATTTTGGTCAATAACTCATCCCTATCAGTCAATACGGCTACCATTGGCAACCTTGACAATCCATGCACATTTTGATACTTTACCCCAGGTCAATGTAGAATTTAAAGTCATATGCCTGTAGCTTCAAGGTCCAGCGTGATAACCGTCCTTTGAGCTCTTTTAGATTCTGGAGCCAGTGTAACGAGGCATGGTCAGCTACCACAGTGAAATGCACTCCATGAAGATACACGCAAAATCTGTTTTCATGCATTAATGAGAGCTAGACACTTTATCTTGGTAACAGTATAATTCTTTTCATGACTATCCAGTGTCTGACTACAGTATGTGACGAGGTGTTCTTCCTTTTCCTCGTCAAGTTAGGAGAACGCTGCCCCTTTAGCGGTGAGGGAGGCGTTCATTTGTATGATAAAGGGTTTACCAAAATTGGGATACATTATTATCAGCACCATGGCTAAGCAAAGTCATAGTTGATCAAAAGTGAATTGACAGGCTTCCATCCAGTCAAATGGAACTCTGGTTTTGAGAAGGTAAAATATGGGTTCACCCATTTTGCTAAAGTTTTTGTAAAAAACTGGCAATAGTAGCCATCATCCCCAAAAATACCTGAATATCCTGCTTGCTTCTTGGTGGGACATATTCTCAGTATCATTTGACCTTAGTTGGCTGGGTCCTTAAACCCTGTTTGTTGATGATGAACCCCAGATTAATCAGTTGTTTTCAGAAGAGATTACACTTTTGAGGCTTGATTTTCAAGTTGGCTTGTGCTAACTGGCGGAAAACTTCCTCCAAGTGCTTCATATAGTCTGTAAACTTTTTGGAACCACATTAATGTCGTCCAAGTACACTAATACACAGGAGTTTTTAAATCTCATATAAAGCTATCCATAGTCCGCTGGAAGGTTACTGGGGCGTTGCACAGTCCTTGCGTAATCTGAGTGGGTTGGTATAGACCCTGGGAAATGATCATAGCGTACTTCTCTTGTTCCTCCTTTGGCAGATCAATCTGATAATATACAGATATTAATTCAGTGATGGAGAAGTATTGAAAACTGACCAAGCAATCAAGTGCATTTTATAATATGGGGTAGCGGTAAGAATCTTTCTTGATTATATTGTTGATCTTCCAGTAGTCTATTACCACTTGATTTGAATCATTTTTCTTCCTAGTAACCAAAACAGAGGGGTATAAGGACACTTAGATGGTACCAGAGTACCCTGATGTACTAATGATTTATTTCTGCATTAACCACCTCATATTCTGCTTTAGAATGCCTAATAAACGAAGCCAAATTGTGGATGGTTACCAGTATCAATCTGGTGCAGCACATCATGCGCGCTGTCAGAAAAATCAACCAAGTGAATTCCTCCCAATAATATAAGAATTAGGAGTGTCAGCTATTAAGGTGTGTTTGACAGCTAATCGCCTAGTTTGATATTATTTTAATGTTAAACTTGCCAATTGGCGCTCCTCATTTGGGTGGGTTGATCCCTTTTGAAGTATTGGGGATAATCCACATTAGTAATGTTATTTAAAAGTTGACTCCGGTGATTATGCCAAGGATGTCAACCAATTTAATTACTTTGTTTGGGCTTGGCATAATCCTAGTTTGATGCCAACTGATAATTGTCAGGAAGTTTGAGGGATTTTCTGGTGGAAATCCAAGGTTTCCAAAAACTTGAACAAATGATAATGATTACGCTGCCCCATTTCTGATTATTGGCAACGAATGTCAAGGATGCTCAATTATTGTAATAGTAGTAAAATTATGTACAACTGATGGCGACTTGTGCCAAGGATGGGTCATAATAATATTTGGTGTTCAAGAAGGACGGCTTAGGAGAGAATTGGCTCCATGGATTATTAATGATTAGATGAGGCTCTGGCTTGGATGGCTAATGGGTTTTGTTTAGGTGCAGTAGCCTATAGTATAAGTAGTCGCATTCCCTCCAGAATAAAAATCTCTCCTTGGCCCATATTTTGTTAGTTTTTAGTAGTTAGTCAGCTAGATTTAGGGAAGATGGGGCTGAAGATCCCTTGGCAGGTTCGAGTGATGCGCCTGAAGTGGCCAAAAGTGTTAGCTCCAATACCTCAGCTCTACAAGAAACCCCCAACAGGAACCTGGCCAACCAGCTACCAACAATGAGGGGTTGATGGCTGTCAGCCATGAGGTTGTTTTAGCGTGGGAGTGCCATAGCTGCCCATGATGGGGGATGGACTTGCCTGTGCACACCCAAGGGGGATGGCGATTGGTCATGAGGGAGAAGGTGCAATAAGTTGGGCCACCCAGGAAGGGGCTGAGGCCACCAATGCACTCCTAAAGAGAGGCCAGTGGTGCTAAGGCGCAGTTGTTGGTCTGCTGGGTTAGTGGGTTGGACATGGATTTGTAGGGAGTTAGTACGCATATGAAGGCGAATCAGTAAGGGCCAAGAAGTCTCCATACTGTTTGGCCTGGCACACTAGTGGAGCCCACTGTCACCAAAATTAAATTTCTGACATGTGCAACCCAAATCTTAGTCTTTTTTTCACAAAGATACTGATGTACTTTTTAAATAAGGCCAACACTTGGTCCTTCACATCCTCTGGTAATCCAGAGAGGTGTTTTCAAGATTTCAGTGTGCAGACAGTTAGTTGTTTGCCATCCTTCAGTCCAAATTATTCTAGATTTCCAAACTCATAATAGATTTAATACTTCTTCTACTAGAAAATATGAATGAATCCTAATACCTGATTTTACTTGACTTTTATATGATATGGGTAAGGATAGATAAAGTCACCTGATTTTGGCATGGTCTGGAAAAATAAACTCAGGCGCCATGACTGGCTCTAACTTGGAGCAATTGAATGTGGTGACGATCTTGCCATATAATACCTGGGGAAGGGATAAGACAATTCTAATCCCAATTATAATTTGATGAAACTCTGTAATTGTTAAAGTATAATTAGCACGGATGGGAATACCCTTGGATTTTACAATCTGTGCTGATAGCTGCTGATACTCAATGATTACTATACAATCTTTGTATACAAGGTTAACAACTTTGCTTTGGGGACGTTGCAGCTGCATCCTTTTTGTTATAAAAAGGTAGGTCTTGCCCTAGTATGTCAAAAGTATTTTCTTCAAAGTTGGCTTTAACTCCATATTGTAACGGTTGGAAACGTCCCAGTTTCCGATTGCCATCTTACCTTAGGTTCAACGCAATTCACGCCAAACATCCAGCGTGAGCTGGACTCTCGAGGTAGTAAACCTCAGTATTAGGGAAATTCGGAGCAAGAAAAAGATGAAATAGGTAAGCGAGGTTGCAAACCCCGGAATTAACCTTATTTTATTTATTATTGAATAAAAAGTCGCTGACGAACATGATCCCGATAATCTGATGCCGCGAACACACCAAGGAAAAGACAGGATATTCGAGGGAGATCAAACCCTAAAAATCCAAGTTTTTGTTAATGTGACAAAAACTTGTTGTGCGCGGATCATCAGGTAAGATAAGGTAAGGGCGGCCCAGAGGCCACCAGAGAAAGAGAGAGAAAGAGAATTCCGAATGAAGTTTGGAATTGTGTGGGCTCAACCTTAAAGGTTGCCCTTCCGGGGCCTTGCCCAAACCATTGATTAGGCTCGCAAGAGCCTAATCAATAATTCAGGCGAGGCACAACTCACCGCCTGAACCCGACAAACACCAAAAATCTTTTTAAACAAATCGATTCAGGTTTGGGTTTTCTGAATCTGAATAAAAATTCAATGAATGGCTTAATACCATTCGTTACACATATTTCCTCAAAAATGAGTTCTGAATTATGAACACATTTTTTTGATTAGGAAACACAATAGTGGGGCAGATATTAAAGACCAAAGCGCAACATTAACGCACTATACGCTCCTCCAAATTTGTAGTATGGGGGCCAGCGGTGCCATAAACCTTACAGTGTCTATATCTGGAGCAAATCCTAATTTTTAACAATCAGGTTGATACAATATTTATCAGGGCTCCACTGTCTATAATGGCTCGGACCTTAAGATTATTTACAGCTATATCAACGTGGGTACACTTAGAAAAGTAAATAATAGAAGGGTTTGTTGTAAGGATATCCACTTTGTCCGCTTGACCTAACAGATTTTGTAACTCCTTACACAACTGAAGCTGGACTCATTTAACGCCTTGATGGGCACTGCCACTTGGACTCCAGTCAACTTGGGAGTCTCAGATGAACTGGGATCCTCAGATGATTCCTACTAATGAACATAAGGTTTGGACACTACTTTATCAGCTGACTTGCCATCACGTTTTTGGGATTGGTTGTTCACCACTACACTAACATTCTTTGACCTTAAGAACACCAAAGGCAGCTCAGCAGAAGCAATCATACATTACATAGAAGAGTGTTGTGGTGAAATTTTTTCTTTGGAAATTTATTAAGGAGATATAAAGAAAATCCTAATTCTACTCCGCCCTGTCTTTTCCCACTTCTCCTCATCCACAGAGTGCGCTGCATGAACTTTAGGTCTTGTGATAATCTTGGGGCAGCGATTGGCATAATAGCCCAATTTTCTGTAGTAGTTACAAGTGATCTGGATAATGTCCAAGTTTTCTGACTGTGGGCCATAAGGCGGAGGTGGAGGTAACTCTTTCTTCGGCGAAATGGCCCTAGGCCATAGTTCACAGGGATCCTAAGAACTATTGTTAGTTGCCACAAAAGTAACTGCGCAACTCTGGAGGTAATTCATCATGTGAGTAATATCATTTTCTTCATTTAACACCGAGATCATTACCCAATATAAGTCCTGGTAAGGCTCACAGGCATGGCGAAGGGAAATTTGGACATCAAAGTTATTAATCACATTAGCCCCTTCCAGCATCTGAGCTTCAAAATAAAACTGGTCTGCAAAAGCTTTCACTTTTTCTCTTAAACAGGTGTTAGATAATTCAGTTTTGCGGGTGACATCCATTCCAGACCAACAGATTCTTTGATGAAAAGGTCCCTGGCGTTTTGTTAATTAATGCCCTTCTATCAAGATTTTGCCAAATTCTCTTATCTCTGAAAATTACGCCCCATTGATTCCCACAGCATCATAAGAAGGATAGAGCAATATATCTAATCTATCAAGGTTAATGATCAATCTCATCCCAATCAATTGATTAAAGATTCAATCGCACAGAGATTAATTCGTTCTGATAGATTATGAGCCATTACAAAGCCTACAGATATCCCCACTTTTCGATAATAAAAATTAGGTCAAATTATAACCTGTATTTTCGTTTAATTTTGCTGCTTTTTTGGAGAATCCGCCCAATGTAACTTCAAGAGAAAACCTGCCCCATTGGAAGTGTTTTTCAAAACTTCCAGACCTTCTTATGTAACTTAGGCATCACTAACCCCTGACTTCCAGTATTCAGTGAATTTATGATAGTCACCAACTTAGCATTCTCTGATTCTCCAGCCATGCTAATATAAAAATGCTGACAAAATTATATATTGGCAACTTTATCTAACTTTGCCAAGTTGATCGGATTCACATGAACAGTAGGCTCATATGGGTAGGGCCAAAGGCCCTGGTTCGCCCTTCCTTGACTTCCCACTTGGTAAAGCCAAGATGTAGGTGTGAACTATCCCTGAACTGTCAGTGCAGCTCAAGTAGGGGAGACTACAGGATTAGGTGTAGCAGCACTAGCAGAATTTCATGTAGGGTGAATTGATGATTCAATTATAGTTAAGTCAGATAAATCAGGGGAGGAGTAGCAAACATCTCAGGCCAAGCAGAGGATCCAACACCTAGTGCTGAGGTGAAAACCATATACAACCATAGAGTCCCCTCTGCCTCATCACCCTCAAGATTCTGGTCAACTGTAAACATTCAGGTTCCTCATGGATAATGACTCCCAGCCTTAGCTACTGAGTATCTATTGAATTAATTCAACATTGTATGAACACAGCGGCGTTTTGCTTGTAATATAACTTCCATAATAACAACTTGTTGAGTGGCGGCTGTGAATTTCGCTTTCATATTGATATTCTCATTTATGAAGGGCCTAACCTTATGGCCCTGGGTTTTTACATTAAGTTCTAAGGCTTCAATAAGATGATACAAATTAGTATCAAAGTGAACATCTCCAATCATATCTTCATCCAAGCCTCTATAAAACTTTCATGTATTTTTTGATGACTTGGCCAACTACTTGACTTGTCAATTATGGCCAAGTATAGTATTAGACAGTTGGCCGACATGAGCATTTAAAGCCACTCATACCTGCAAATATAATCAGACTGTATTCATGGTGCTTCTAGGGTGACCTCTTCAACTTCTAACACTGGTACTACTTCTGAGGGAAGGGATCCTTCCTTTTAACTATGAGGATCCATACTTGATTATTATAAACTACAGGGAACTAGAGTAGCCCTTGTATTGAGCACCAAAGTGTTGAATTCGGTGGTATGGCGTCATATTCTTAAGGCACAGGTATTAACTCAAGTAAATAAGGCTCAGTATGCAGACAGCCGCCC